>SJYC01118150.1:0-66408 GCA_006408675.1 Madoqua kirkii | reverse complement strand
GAGTTCAACAATATTCAGAACTCAATTACTGTAAATCTTGATACCAACATTAGCTATTTAAAAAATATAATGGGTAGGGGAGAGTTCATTTATAGGAGCAGTGAAGAAACTTAGAAATGTCTAATAATAAACCTGGAAATTTATGGAAACTTCCTGCAAATTTATTTCCTAGCTAAGATCATTCATTGAACACTTTTATTTATCTCTGCTATTTCCTGAGACGCCAGTAAGATAAAAGTAAATGAATGTATTTAAAGGTGTAAATCCACAGAAGAAATGGGAGAAGAGTCATCAACGTACAAGAGATTTTTATACATTTTGGGAAATGGAAAATGAATGGAGGATTAGTAACTTATTAGACAGGACAGAGGAAGCTCCCACAGAGAAAGCACCAAGAAGGCTTTACAGATGAAGAGGGAACTTTGAAAAGTCTGGGAACTGGAAGCAACATGAACAATAAACAGTGGTGATGTGGGGTAGGACTAAAAATAGTATGAAGTGGACTTCTGAAGCAAGAATCCAAAACTCTAGTACTCCTGCCACGGTCCAGGTATGGAATATGAGTCCCAGACAACAGACTAGAGATGAATTCTCTGCATAAATTCAGTAGAGAAGACTCAGGAATGGTGTGGACTTTGGAAGATTTCAGGTAGCCCCAATTCAGGAGATATAAGCAACACAGGTTCAATCCCTGGGTTGGGAGGATCCCCTGGAGGAGGGCATGACAACTCACTCCAGTCTTCTTGCCTGGAGAAGCCCATGGACAGAGGAGCCTGGAGGGCTACAGTCCAGAAGGTTGCAAAAAGTCGGACAGTACTGAAGTGACCTAGCACATACAGGTAGCGCTGAAAAGGGGATGAACTCAAAATCTACAAATGGAGAAAAGTCACCCTCCTTTCCCTGTTCCAGAAGTAGACCAAATCTCTGTCCCAGAACACTGAAAGTCTCTTCTCCAAGAAGCTTAATAGTCCCAGAGAAAAGACCTCCAAATTCGATATGAAATGACACACCCACTTTGGAGAACAGTGTGACAGTGCCTTAAAAAGTTAACCATAGAGTTTATCATCCAATCCTTAGGTATCCATCCAAGAGAGATGAAAACATATGTTTACTAAAAGCACATACATGACTGTTCAACGCAGCACTATTCACAGTTGCCAAAAGAAACAGCCCAATATCTATCATGTGATGAACAGGTAAATAAAATGTGGTATATCCATGAGTGTATACATGCTAAGTCGCTTCAGTTGTGTGTGACTCTGCGACCCTATGGATTGTAGCCTGCCAGGCTCCTCTATCTATGGGATTCTCTAGGCAACAATACTGGGTTGAGTTGCCATACCCTCCTCCAGGGGATCTTCCCAACCCAGGGATTGAAGCTGCATCTCCTGCATCTTCTGCATCGCAGGCAGATTCTCTACTACTGAGCCACCGGGTAAGCCTGGTGTATCCATAC
The DNA here is from genome assembly GCA_006408675.1 of Madoqua kirkii. Lineage (NCBI taxonomy): Eukaryota > Metazoa > Chordata > Mammalia > Artiodactyla > Bovidae > Madoqua > Madoqua kirkii. The sequence goes on along the minus strand of SJYC01118150.1, from coordinate 64,952 downwards.
TGTGGCATGTTATTTGGCAACCACAAGGAGTGAAATAGAGTGACTGCTGATGGCTACAGGGTTTCTTGGGAGGGGGCAGGCAAGGAAATGTTCTGAAATTATGATAGTTGCACAACACTGTTAAACTAAAAACCACCTGGCTGTAATGATTTAGATAGGTTCGCTTTTCTGTATGTATGTTTTACTTCAGTAAAGCAGTTTAAAGTTTATAAGGAAGCAGTCAGCCACGTTGAATGCTGGAGAGACAGGTAAAGCAAGGACTATAAAGTGTCCGTTGGATTTAGCAGCACAGAAGTCATTGCTGAGTTTGCTGAGTTCAATTTTAGTAGAGATGAAAGCCAGGCTGGAAAAAATTGAGAAGTGATGTGGTTATAGAAATGTGAAAATGTCTTATGTGCTCTTAGTTATCTAGTAAACAGGAAAAGATTGAAGGTGCTAGAGTGGAGAGTCAATACTAAAAGGTTCCTGAAAAGTACAGATGGAGTGATAGCCCTGTCTAAGAGAAGGATCACTTCCTTTAATGTAAAAGGAGGAAATGATAAATGCTGAAACACTTGGAAGTGACAAAGGGAAGACAGTTTTTCTTTTATGACCCCTTTTTCTGAAATGGGAAGCAAGACCATCTGTTTAGCCTAAGTTGTGAAAAGGGAAATGGGAAGAGCAGAGCAGCTGATTAGAGAAGTAACAGCCGCTCTGTCAGAAAACGTTTAGCACCCACTGAAGTTAGTGACTGGGAATCTATATTGGATCTGCTGTTTGTATGTTGGCTAGTTTCTTTAATCTTGTTTTTTTACATTAAGTTTACCAACTACAAGTCACAGAAAAGACAGGCATTTGGTTCATGCAGTGTTATGATTTTGCCAGATGTCAGGGGTGGATAAAAATACAGGGGATGTGTTTTTAGTAGCATTGTCAAAAGAGTTTTGGGAATGCTAGGCCGTGAAATTCAAGTTAAATAAGAGAGAAAAGGGTTGAGAAGAATGTATGCTATTAATGGTCCCACCAGGACAGAGATTTGAGCTGTCTTATTCACCACTTTGTTCCCAGTTCTTAGAACACTGATTGTTTGAATTAATGGTCCATTGAGACCAGTGGGCAGAGATGGTAGGAGTAGCTGAAAAAACAAGCTTGAGGGTAAGATGTGGGCGTCAGGAAGTAGTGGGATGTTTGAATTACTCAGTTCAGAAGAGAGGCTGTTCACAAGCTCCAGGATATAAAAAGAAAGATTTGCTGAGAAAATCTTTTTTTTTTTTTTTCCCTTTTTTGACCATACCCTACAGCTTGTGAGATCTTAGTTCCCTGACCAGGGATTGAACCCGGGCCCATGGCAGTGAGAGCACCAAGTCTTAACCACTGGACAATCAAAGAATCCCCTGAGAAAGTCTTTGACCTGAGAGGTCAAAGAACTCAGAGTACTGGTTGAGTGCCATTCATGTAATATTGACGTTAGCAAGTATGATGGTAACAGTTGAACTGAAGGAGAAGACTAAATCAAGATTGAGAGTGAGTAGGTAGATGGATGACATAGATGCAGAAAGGTTAAGGGTGGTATAGCAGATGACAGGATCCTCAGAGCAGTAGAGTTCAATGAGAGACCAGGAGAATAATGATCAAAAAGCAAAAAGGGAAGCAATGATGGTCCAAATACTACCTCTTGACCCTAGAATTCTTTGGGTGTGCTGAGTATAAACAGTTCTCACTGAGAAGAATGTAGGGGAGGCATTGACCTCAGGAAAGAGCCAGGTTTCAGTTAAAACAGGGGATGGAGGAAGTACTCTAAGAAGAGGACAAAATACAGCTGAGTATCTCATAAGACGAAAGATCCAGAAGCCCTAGGGGCATGGGAAGTGTTGGGTGAGGGTAAAACTATAAAACATCATAGGGATAGCAGTGTCCTGCTAACTTGGGATGAGTTGGAGTGGAGAATATCCTATGGACATTGACTGGTTTAAAAAGGAACGAGAGATATAGCTGATTTAGTCTCAGAAGGGCTTCCCGTGCAGCTCAGCTGGTAAAGAATCTGGCTGCAATGCAGGAGACCCCAGTTTGGTTCCTGGGTTGGGGAAATCCCCTAGAGAAGGGAAAGGCCACCCACTCCAGCATTCTTGGGCTTCCCTGGTGGCTCAGCTAGTAAAGAATCTGCCTGCAATGCAGGAGACCTGGGTTCAATCCCTTGGTTGGGAAGATCCCCTAGAGAAGGTATCATTACCCATTCCCATATTCTGGCCTGGAGAATTTTATGGACTGTACAGTCCATGGTGTCTCAAAAAGAATCAGACACGACTGAGCAATGTGTTTTAAAAAAAACTATTAAAGTCTCAGAAGACCTTGGACCTAACCTAAGCTGTCTTCAGTAAGGGATTGGTTAGCTCAATTAGAGTGCATCTGGGAGACAAAGTAACCTGAAGTCATGAAAAATGATATTATAAAAAATTTATACAGAAAAAATATTCTCAACATTTTAAGTGAAAAAATAGTTTACACAGTCCATATGTCTGTTATCTTTTTTACAAAAGGAAAATAAGAATAGATGGATGAGTAATATTTTCATAATGTTTGCTGTATGTTGTAATTTTTTAAAAGACTGACTTTTCAAAGATTGAAAAAGCTGCCTATAGAGGAAGGTGCTAAACTTAAGCCACAAAACTATTCATTTTGTCAACAAATATTTAGCTCCTACCTTATGTCAACCAGTCCATTCTGAAGGAGATCAGCCCTGGGATTTCTTTGGAAGGAATGATGCTAAAGCTGAACCTCTAGTACTTTGGCCACCTCATGGGAAGAGTTGACTCATTGGAAAAGACTTTGATGCTGGGAGGGATTGGGTGCAGGAGGAGAAGCGGACGACCGATGATGAGATGGCTGGATGGCATCACTGACTCGATGAATGCGAGTTTGAGTGAACTCTGGGTGTTGGTGATGGACAGGGAGGCCTGGCATGCTGCGATTCATGCGGTCGAAAAGAGTCGGACACGACTGAGCGACTGAACTGAACTGAACTGAACCTTATGTCAGATCCCATTCTTGCCCCCGGAGATAATAACAGAAACAGAATAATGATCTTATTCTCATCACTGTTAAAAGAGAAAAGCAAATAAGCAAAATCTGAGCAAAGAGTGTCCAAAGGAGAGAATTCAGTGCACACATAGGCCCAGAGGTAGGAGTCAAGCATAACAGCAGGTTTGGGGCAACCCTGAGCAACTGGGTTGGTAGAGAAGAACAAGATTTGGAGGGGAAAAAAAGAAGAGTTCTGTTTTGATGCCTGTCACACCGCCAAGTGGAGATACCAGGCAACAGTTGAGTGTGTGAGTTTGGAACTTGAGAGCAACGTTAATGTTAGAGGTATATACATTTAGGAGTCATTGACATTTATGTTATTAAAAGTCATGAGGATAAATGAAATTACTTAAGACATGAGAGCTAAGGATTAGTTTCTGGGACATTCCATCATCTTAAAAAAAAAAAGAGAGCAGAGAAGGGTAATCGGGAGAGGCCTAATGAAATCACCAAAGATAAAAAAAAGAATGAAAGGGGAAAGCTCGTGCATTACACTTAGCTTTCTACCCAGTGCAGCTTATGGGATGGACTGTGAAATTGTTTCATTTCCTGGCCTTGTGCTAATATCCTCAGACACCATGTCAGACCATCCTTTTCTTAAACTGGTGGCATGGAGCCAAGTCAAAACTTCAGAGGCTGCATCCTCCCCCCGGTATCTAAATGTCCTGCTAGGCTCAGTTCAGTCCAGTTCAGTTGCTCAGTCATGTCCGACTCTTTGCGACCCCATGAATCGCAGCACGCCAGGCCTCCCTGTCCATCACCAACTCCCAGAGTTCACTCAAACTCACATCCATTGAGTCCGTGATGCCATCTGGCCATCTCATCCTCTGTCGTCCCCTTCTCCTCCTGCCCCCAATCCCTCCCAGCATCAGAGTCTTTTCCAATGAGTCAACTCTTTGCATGAGGTGGCCAAAGTACTGGAGTTTCAGCATACCCAGGGCTGATCTCCTTCAGAATGGACTGGTTGGATCTCCTTGCAGTCCAAGGGACTCTCAAGAGTCTTCTCCAACACCACAGTTCAAAAGCATCAATTCTTCGGCACTCAGCTTTCTTCACAGTCCAACTCTCACATCCATACGTGACCACAGGAAAAACCATAGCCTTAACTAGACGGACCTTTGTTGGCAAAGTAATGTCTCTTCTTTTCAATATGCTGTCTAGGTCTAGGTTGGTCATAACTTTTCTTCCAAGGAGTAAGCGTCTAGTAATTTCATGGCTGCAGTCACCATCTGCAGTGATTTTGGAGCCCCAAAAATAAAGTCTGACACTGTTTCCACTATTTCCCCATCTATTTCCCATGAAGTGATGGGACCAGATGCCATGATCTTCATTTTCTGAATGTTGAGCTTTAAGCCAACATTTTTACTCTCCTCTTTCACTCTCATCAAGAGGCTTTTTAGCTCCTCTTCACTTTCTGCCATAAGCATGGTGTCATTTGCATATCTGAGGTTTCTAGGTTGGTCATAACTTTTCTTCCAAGGAGTAAGCGTCTTTTAATTTCATGGCTGCAGTCACCATCTGCAGTGATTTTGGAGCCCCAAAAATAAAGTCTGACACTGTTTCCACTATTTCCCCATCTATTTCCCATGAAGTGATGGGACCAGATGCCATGATCTTCATTTTCTGAATGTTGAGCTTTAAGCCAACATTTTTACTCTCCTCTTTCACTCTCATCAAGAGGCTTTTTAGCTCCTCTTCACTTTCTGCCATAAGCATGGTGTCATTTGCATATCTGAGGTTATTGATATTTCTCCCAACAATCTTGATTCCAGCTTGTGCTTCTTCCAGTCCAGTGTTTCTCATGATGTACTCTGCATAGAAGTTAAATAAGCAGGGTGACAATATACAGCCTTGACGTGCTCCTTTTCCTATTTGAAACCAGTCTGTTGTTCCATGTCCAGTTCTAACTCTTGCTTCCTGACCTGCATATAGGTTTCTCAAGAGGCAGGTCAGGTGGTCTGGTATTCCCATCTCTTTCAGAATTTTCCACAGTTTCTTGTGATCCACATAGTCAAAGGCTTTGGCATAGTCAATAAAGCAAACAAAAATGGGAAGAGAGCTCTAGGAGGACAGATTCATTCCAGTATGGCCAAGTTCAGATTGCTTCCTAGATGAAACTGGCACAACAGACCAAATAAGCCTTCTGCTTGACACATCTCCATAATGAAACTGTTAAAGTCAACCTGTGTGCTTAGGTGACCCATGAATACTGGCTCTATGAGGTGCAGAGGTAGGAAAGGTCAACACCATCATGCCTGTGGTTAACATATAGTCTGATTTTTTCAAGGGATGATATTTTATCAATTTGAATAAGTTATATGTCCCTTTACCTTATCTGAATACAAAACGTCCCCATCAGGGTCGGGCCATGGTAATCAAATCCTGTCACATGTCACCTCAGCAAACACACTGCTCTTTACTGGTAGTTAGTACAAAATACCATGGGAATTCACTTTTTATTTTGCTTTATTGCGTATATAGTTCTGGCATAAAGTTGGGTAACTTCTCAAGTGTTGATGTTTAATATAATCCTTGCTGTTTTGTTGCTTTTTAATCTGCTGGACTATTTGGTCTTTCCTAATAGCAAAAGTACTATGAAAACATTTACTGAACAAAATCAGCTGTGAGCTGTCACTGAAATCCAAGTCCCTGCCTACCACAGACTTCCTGGTTCTTCTGCCACAGTGTAATCCATGACTGAATGTGGCTTCAGGAGAAATGGAATTTTTATGATGACTGCAGACCCATGAGGAGAAGGCAATGGCACCCCACTCCAGTACTCTTGCGTGTAAAATCCCATGGGTGGAGGAGCCTGGTGGGCTGCAGTCTGTGGGGTTGCTCAGAGTCAGACAGGACTGAACGACTTCACTTTCACTTTTCACTTTCATGCATTGGAGAAGGAAATGGCAACCCACTCCAGTGTTCTTGCCTGGAAAATCCCAGGGACGGCAGAGCCTGGTGGGCTGCTGTCTATGGGGTCGCACAGAGTCGGACACGACTGAAGCGACGCAACAGCAGCAGCAGACCTATGAGGATAAGCCTTTGTACTTTAGGGTAGATGAAATTGTTGGTGAAGACAGCCACGCTGAATAGGAGTATGGCAATGTTCACACTGAGTTACAACTAATCCTACTATACTTTTAAAAGAAAATGTAGTTGGAAACAGCAACCATTTTCTTCTTTTACTGTTCCTTTAGTTACACATCTTGTTTAACTTGATGGAAAGATTAAAGATAAACTAGTCTAGGAAGTCGAAGAAACTGTGTTAAAAAAACACTTGGCTCTGCCACTCAGTCGCTTTGTGACTGCCAACAGTTGACATCTACTTCTCTGGACCTAAGTTTCTTCATTGGTAAAATGAGAGAATTATTCCAAATTATATTTCAGACCCATTCTTCAGTGGTGGGCATTACTGGCATTTGGCAATACCCAGTTCTCTCTTCCAATCCATGACTGATTCTGGCTAATTAAATGTAAGAAGTATTGTGTCACATCCTACGTGGCTGTGGAGAATCTTTGTAAGATTCTTCAGCTTCTCTTCCCTGCCAAGACAACAGAGGAGCTCATGTTACCTTGTGAGACAGTGGAGCCACTGTCTGCCTACACCTGCTTTGAACACATAGCATACACATGAGATATATTTAAATTGTATTGAGCCACTGGAATTTTGAGGTTAATTTGTTACTGCTGCATAACATAACCTAATTTATCCTGACTAATACAGCAGATCTAATTCTCAGTGCTGTTGTGGATCACTCTATAAAGATTTTTTTTACTATATTGTATTTGAATAAAAACGCTTTGAAGAAATTTGAAGCCCACAACTATTTTTCAAATGATTAACAAGTTGGTACCTTTAAAATCAGTCTTTAAACTCAAAGTCTTATTGTTACTCTGGATTTCAATTTGCATCTCTGAATTGATTGATTTCTAGTATAATTCCTAATCCCCAAGTATTTTAGTTCTGTGTTTTATAGAAAAGGCAGCTGGTTTAATTTGTTCACGTAGAATCTCTCTCCTTGTTTTGTATACAACAAAAATTTGAAATTGTATTTAAAAATAGGCTTCCCATTGTTTCTGACTTTAAACTAAATTAATGGTCTATATGAAGAGGTGAATATTAGCACAACATTGTTACGTGCCTCCAAGGAAAGTGCAAACAAAGCCTGTAACTTGAGCATGAAGTAGGTCTGTCTTGCTTGTAAACAAACTTTCTTAGAAGCTAGTATCCAAATCACTCACTGGCTTGCACCCTAAATAAAGATGTTTTAGTTGAATGCAGAAATCGTTGTTTTGAATGACAAAAGCAATTGTATTTCATATTGGCTTAATGCTATGTGAATAAAAGCTGAAAAAAAATTCTGCTAAAAAAGAAAATTTTCTGCTAGAAAGGATTTCAACTTATAGATTTTCTTACCATAGAAAAAATATGACATTTCCATGCCTGAAATGCTAGTCTGATTTTGACTGAGACATAAGGGCCAGGTCAGCTATATAACTTACAAGATCAATGCAAAATGAAAATCTTTTGTTCAAAAAGTAGGATTAAAAAAATGCGGTTAAAGGTACTAAGCCACAAAGTATTTTCCTTTAAGAAGAAATTTAATTTCCTTTAAGAAGAAAGTAGGAAAGGGACCTGAAGAGACATTTTCTCCAAAGAAGACATACAGGATGGCTAACAAGCACTTGAAAAGATGCTCAACATCACTCATTATAAAAGAAATGCAAATCAAAACTACAATGAGATACCACCTCACACCAATCAGAATGACTGTCATCAAAAAGTCTACAAACAATAAGTGCTGGAAAGGGAGTGGAGAAAAGGGAACACTCTTGCATTGCTGGTGGGAATGTAAACTGACATAGCCACTGTGGAAGACGGTATGGAGACTCCTTAAAAAGCTAGGAATAAAACCACCATATGACCCAGCAATCCCACTCCTAGACATATACCCTGAGGAAACCAAAATGAAAAAGACACATATACCCCAGTGTTCACTGCAGCACTATTTACAATAGCTAGAACATGGAAGCAACCTAGATGTCCATTGACAGATGAATGAACAAAGAAGCTGTGGCACATACACACAATGGAATACTACTCAGCCATAAAAAGGAACGAATTTGAATCTGTTCTAATGAGGTGGACAAAACTAGAGCCCGTCATACAGAGTGAAATAAGTCAGAAATATAAATATCGTATACTGACACATATATATGGAATCTGAAGAGACGCCACTGATGATTTTATTTTCAGGGCAGCAGTGGAGAAACAGGCATAGAGAACAGACCTATACAAGTGGGAGGAGAGGAAGGGGAAGCGGGAGATGTATGGAGAGATTAACATAGAAATTTAAAATACCATGTGTAAAACATAGCCAGGGAGTTTGCTCTATGACTCAGGGAGCTCAAACAGGGGCTCTGCCACAGGCTGAAGGGTGGGGAGGAGTGAGAGACGGGAGGGAGGGGACATGGGTGTGCCTATGGGTGATTCTTGCTGATGTGTGACAGAAACCACGAAATTCTGTAAAGCAGTTATCCTTCAATTAAAAAAAATTTTTAAACAGGTGATATATGAATAATATCATAAACCTACAGTTAGCAAAAAATTATATTTGATATCATATTTTATATAATATAAATAATAATACTTTATTAATGTGATAACTTGGTTGATCATAAAATTTTTCTGGTTCATGTTTCTTCAAATTCATTTATTAGATCATCAAAGTTTATACTTTTAGCAACTTTAAGTGATATAATTAAAAACAGATTACTCTTGGCAAATGAAAGATCACATATAAATTTTGGTGATTTTTAATTCTTAGAAGGTTCTTTCTGCTGATGCAACTGACACTGGAACTGTTAAGAATATTTTATAGACTGTGACACCATTTGGATAGATTTCTATTAAATTATTTCAAAATATAAATTTTAGTACATCTAAAGCTGATGCTTCTTATGGAAAAAAAATTTTTTTAAGATTTAACTCTTCATACACATTAATTCTTTGTGTGTTTACCAATTTAAATTTGTACGATGCCATTTTAATGTTTTCTCTAGCATTTCTTATAACTTGTAGAGGTCATGCAAGAGACCAAAAGCCACTTGATGGTTTGTAGATAATTCAAAATGCCTATTATGCCTATTATTGTATCTTAAATTACAAAGAAAAGTGAAATTTAAAACTGTACTCCTCATTTATCTGTTCATTTGAAGCTGCATATAAAAACAACGTTCTTTTCCATCAAATGCGGTAATCTTTATATTCAATTTCTATTTCTCACCCAGTGGATACTTGCGTTGCAGTGTTGCAACAGTGTTTAACACTGGAGATTCTGAACACTTCTAAGAATCCTAGTATCGCTTTGATGTGCTGTGTTGCAGTGTCCACATGCACGCTTTTGTTTTGTAATTTACTGGTGTTTATTGCCTAAGCACTGGCAGTTCTTAACTCCATGCTCAGGCCAGAAAGCTAATATTTTCACCTTGGGAATAAGTTCTGGGAAGAAGGCCAGCCAGCCTCCCGCCAGTGCCCCCACCGCCGCCCCTTCTGTCACCATCACGGTGACTCATCTGGGGCCCTGCACCACCACGCCCACACTGCTCTGGCGTGAAGGTGCACGCAGCAGGAGCCGGATGTCTGGCATACACACGGCACTGTGGGCCAGAACCCACACACACGTGCCCGGGATATCTCCTCTCTCACGTGCATGCTTCCGTGTTCCATCAGACTTTACTTCTAATAGACAAGGTAAAGATAAGATCACTAAGAATTTCAAGACAGCCACAGCAGAGCACTGAACCCTGTGTGGGGCCCTGTGCAGCTATACAGGTCACACGTGCCCTGCTTAGGTGTCATGTTCTGTCCATAGAGATGATTTGACCCCTCGTGTGAATGAATATGGAGGGAGATCCTTCTGTGCCTTTGGTTTCCAGTCCTGGGAAAAAAACAGTGAGACATGGGTGAGGGTGTTGTCTACCATATAATTTGTTTCTCTGCTTCTAAACTGCTCTAAGTTTACTTTTTTATAAAAATGGTAGACACTAAGGCACTCCTTCTTTAGAGAGATTTCTTTAGTTTCAAATAAGAGTTCCTTTTCCAAGATTCTCGAGAAAGTAGGAGTAGCATATCAAGAAGAAATTAGCATTTATTGAGTGCTTATCACATGTTGATTTATTGTTGTTGTTCAGTCACTAAGTTGTATCTCAGTGACCCCATGGGCTGCGTATCTCAGTGACCCCATGGGCTGCAGCACGTGTCCTTCGCTATCTCTTGGAGTTTGCTCAAATTCACGTTCATTGATTCAGTGGTGCTATCAAACCATCTCATTCTCTGCTTCCCCCTTCTTCTTTTGCCTTCAATCTCTCCCAAGCATCAGGGTCTTTTCCAACGAGTCAGCTCTTCACATAAAGACCCAGATGGCGGGAAAGATAGAAGGCAGGAGGAGAAGAGGGCAACAGAGGATGAGATGATTGGATGGCATCATCGGTTCAGTGGACATGAATTGGGCAAACTCCAGAAAACAGTGAGGGACAGGCAGGCCTGGCATGCTTCATTCCATAGAATTGCACACGACTCTATGGACACGAAGAGTTGGATACAACTTGGCAGCTGAACAACAAAAACACTCTGCATGCAAGTTAAATAAGCAGGGTGACAACATACAACCTTGTCGTACTCCTTTCCCAATTTTGAAGCAGTCGATTGTTCCCTGTAAGGTTCTAACTGTTACTTTTAGACCCACATACAGGTTTCTCAGGAGACAGGTGAGGTGTCTTAAAGAGAGATATTAGCAAGTCTCTCTGACTTCAAAGACTTTGAGAGGCAGCTTTAAAAGTGCCCTGTGTGTAAGTGCTGGAAGCAAACGACTGGGGTTCAAATCCTGACTCAGCCGTGTAGTGGCTTCTTGCTAGACAAGTTACTTCTCAGAGTCTTGGTTTCTTCATGTAACTAATGGGGCCCTACCTCGTAGGGTAGTGTAGAGGGTTAAATGAAAGGAAGGTTCATGTAAAGCACTGAGAACAGAGCCTGAAATCTGTGGCAAATGTCGCTACTCATATTGTTGCTGTTACCATATTACTTTGCCCACTCCATAGTCTCTCTTCACAGGTTAGTAGTCAGCAGAAAAGAAGGGCTTAGAGACAGACAGACAACAAGGCCCTTCTCGTGTTTACTTTCCCTAAAGTTCCCAGAGAAGGCCCTCTTGTCTATGGTGTGATCTGTGATCTGATTCTTGCCCTGGGCAGCCCATCTCTGTATTCTTTTTGGATTTTAATGTTCTGCCGACTTCATCATTTTCTGTCTGGGTTGTATGTGTTACAGGTATGAGACGTCTCTGTTGGATTTGGTTCAATCTCTGAGTCCAAAGACTGCTTCCAAACCGCGGCCCCATCGCTCCAGAGAAGCTGGGTCATGGAATCACACTACTTGTCGATTCAGTCCTCTGAAATCAACCTGGAACAAGGCCAGGGCCTGCAGCACCCCCGAAGACCTGGAGGAGAATCAGATTCTGGAAGATATCTTTTTCATTTAACACTGAAGCACATGCTGCAAAGTTTCCATCAGAAATGAGTGGGTGTCTCTATGTACCAATCTAGGATATTTAATTATTTAACTGTAGTTGTGTCTCTCCCTTCACAGGGACCTATCTCACTAGCATCCTGTTAAGTATCGAATTTAGAAATTATTCTAACAACCCAGGGTGTTTCTGATCAGACCAGTCAGTAGGTAACACATTAGGGTGGATGAGTGGGAGGGCAGTAGCCTTTCTGTGCTAAGCGGAGATTAGAAAATTAAAACGAACACTTACGGCCTGGCAGAGGCCATTGTTTACTCAGCCTCGTTCAAGAGTGTTTCCTTTTCAATATTTTGCTGGAAAAGTTTGGCTCTGTTTTGTATACAAGGAAAACCTTTCCACTGAAAGATGCCTCTGGTTTCCACATAGCCCCTTTGTAACATAAGCAGTTTCAGAAACATAGACCCTTTTACCTCTCCACCCTGCTTTCTTACCACTTAGCTCTTTGCAATGCAGCCAGTTAACTCTGAAGTTGGAGTTGGTGCCCTTCCCATCACAAGCAACACTGAGGGCCAATCGTGAGTCAGCCTCTGCAGTCATCAGCCTGGCAGCTACCCACCGCATACCCCAAAGTGCTTAATGAGCTGGAAATCCACCCCCCACATCCCAGCCCTTGGAAACAAGAGAGCTGGCCCAGTGGAGGCGCTGGCCAAATGCTCGTCCTCCCATCTGCCATTTCCTTGGGTAAATTAGAGCAGTCTCTCAGTATCTTTCCTTGACCCAAGGGTCTGTCTTATTCACCCTCATGAATTCCCATCAGTGGCTGCAGGCTAATAGGCTTCCTGGCCTCCTTTCTTTCCCCACAAGGAGCCAGAGTCCTGGACAGCCAGGCCTTGCATGTGCTCTGCTCAAGGCCACTGTCTCATGGCCCCACAGAAGCACCTCCACTCGCCAGATAATGTTCCCCCTGCTCTCCCACTGGGCCCCCAGAGAAAGCCTGTGGAAGAAGTACACCCGAAACCTTGACTCTGCTCTCCTGTTGGGCAGAGCTCTTTAGCTGGGTTGCTCCGCTTACAGAGGGCTCTAGTGGGCTCTAGCAGCATCCCAAGCTGACAGGCAGTATGGTGAGCCTGGTAGAGCTAGTGGGTTTAAAACTGTCCAGTCCTTGGAAGCAGGGGGGAGATGTGTGTTGTTCAATGACTCTATTTGGTATAGGGGGTGTTGCTTTTATCCCTTTCACCACCCCCAGACATGAACTGAGACTAAGACTGCTGGTCGTTATTAGTAGCCAAGGTCAGAACAGCGGGCAGCCTGCAGTTAGTGAGACACCTGGCTTCCCTGAGGTCTTTATCAAAGCTGGGTTATTTCAGCCTACAGAAGCCTTCCAGAGCAGCTTCTGTGTCTGGATAAATCCAGATCTCATTGTCTTTTCAGACTGTCCCCCGTTACCTCTGCCCAGCCTTCCTTCACTTGCATCTTTTTGTCCTTTGGAGGAAGGAATGTAGCCTGCCAATACCATATTCTCAATCTGAGGGAAATATCATATCAGGACAAACTAGCTGTAGTTATTCAGTTGAAAATTATTACAGATTACGGTCTTCTCTGAAAGTTCACCCCTGTGAAAATAATTGAATCAGTGCCATCCCATTCCAAAAGCCTTTGGAAAAGAGCTTTCTTTGGTGTGGCAAAAAAAAAAAAAAAAAAGCAGGAGGCAGGGACGGTGAAAACAAGCTGAGAGCCCTTGGCCACTTTCTCAGTTAAAGTTAGGTTCCTGAACTGTCTTTCTGTGGCTCCATGTGTCATGACCACCTTAAGTATACCCAGATCCTTCAAATCATCCACAACCACACTTTCCCCTCCTGGGCACCAATGTCCTTACTGCTCTCTGGAGTGAGAGGATGCCGGAAAGACCACGCAAAGGCCTGTGATGTCTTCAAGAAACTTGTTTGCCTTTACAAGAATCATAAGTAGGCTCTAAACTAAAGGCTTTAGGGAGTCACATGCCACAAAATGGAGTTTAACTGCTTTCTTACCTCTCCTGAATGAGCAATCTGGAATAGCAAAGCTGGATTTTCAGCAGAGCATCAGTCAACCTGTTTTTGATATGCCACAGTCCCCCACCAGTTGCCCTTCTCTATCCTGTAGGCATTTCCTGGGTGTCAGGGCAATAGGATGTGAATCTGTGTCTGGTCTAATGTCTTCAGTATGAATTGACGCATATGTTAACATTTCAATCTGTGCCTCACTTTGAAATCTATATATACACATATGAAAAGGTTGTTGTAGAGCCTCGAGGCTTTTGTGAAGCCCGGAGGCTTAACCTAATTGCAGACTAAGCTACCGAGAGAGGGTCTGACATGCAGGGATCTGCGTTTCCTCTCAGTAAGCACTCCCGACAGGGACTGGGATGCACTTACCCAGCCTCCAGCCACTTTCCCAAAGCAAGGCAGGACACTTGCGGCTGATGCTGCTGGGGTTACCACTTCGCCACGCTGCTTCCCACAGTTCTCGGAGAGAAACACCAATCAGTGTTTGCAAAATGGGGAAGGACGAATGCCGACGGATGCTCCTTAAGTAGGACCCAAGGTGCGTGATCTCAAAAGCCAAGTCTGCCAAGGGAAAGGTTTTCCTGGCGGTTACCCTTCCTGGAGGCACGCTTGTGTTCACAAACCTGACCTCTGTGGTGGGGGCTAGTTTAGAGCGCCCCAATGTCATGGGAGCGAGGGGCTCCCTCCTCCTCCAGGGGCACTCCTTTCCCTTGACTCTGCTCTCACAAAAGAAATATGCTGGTCTCAGACTCCAGGGAGGGGCCAGGCCTAAGGAGAAGAGCCAGACAAAGTCTGCCATCGTTAGGGTGGGGGCTCTGACAGACTCACCCACAGCTCACCCTCTATCCCCACCTCAGGGTATGTTATTCTTAATGTGGGCCAATGTTTATATATATATAAACACACACACACATATGAGGCTTTATGGTAATAAATTCTCTGTATGGCTATTTTCCCCATGTGGTTTTGATACTGAATTGCTCCTTAAACATCCCTCATCAGACAAGTGGAGTTTAGCTTGAAAACAAAAGCAGAGCCTCGGGTTATCATTTCACTTAGTATTTGTTAAAGCAACAGGAGCTTATGGTCAATTGAAAGAAACCCACATCTTGTAGGTTTCCTGGCTGACTCCAGCTCATGCCCATCACATAAACACTAGGCTATGTGGTCACTAGAATGGAGGATTCAATCTCTGTGCACTGCTGAGCCTACTGCTGAGCTCCTTCTGTGTGCCTTTTCACAAAACTGCTCAGTAAAGAACTATCTTGGCACTTGGACACAGGAAAAATAGTCCTAGAAGAGAAAATGGCAACCCCCTGCAGTAGTCTTGCATGAACAACTCCATGGACAGAGGAGCCTGGTGGGCTGGAGCCCATGGAGTCACAAAGAGTCAGACATGACTTAGCGACTAAACAGCACAGTTCGCTTTAGGTGCTGGGAAAACATCGGCGAGGGCTTGCATGCCTGAAGTGCTGAGTTTTGAAGTCACATCTGTGGATTCAACTAAGACAGCTAAAGGCCCTATCCTGTCCCCTAGCCAGCTTGGCACCTCCCTCTGAACTAGGGGCCTTTGCAGCTGCTCCTCAGAGACAGAAGTGATGAGAGCAAAGTCATCACTCAGATGGCTCCCAAGCTGAAAATGAACTAAGTAGTGTTTGACCTGATTGAAGTAACATTAATTTTAGTCTAGGAACAAGGCCTGATCCTCAGAGGAAGAATAAACTGGTAGCCAGAGAGCCCGCTTCATAAGTTGGTAACCAGCTGCACGGTTCCTTTGAGTTTCTCAGATTTGCGATTCAAGGTGGGTTGTTCCTGAGCCCCTAGAGTTCCATTGTTCCATTTAGAACTGAGACCTTTAACCTCTCAGGCTTTAGCCTCATAGCTCACTCACATCCAGCTCCACCACATGCATGCTCAGAACTGAGCAAGCACCTGGAAAGTGTGCCCGAGTCCTTTTCTGCTCCCCTCACCACAATTCCATCACATTCCAGAGTCACAGAAGTCTGTGGCTGGATTGGACCTTAGAGCCCATAAAATCTATCACTTTGATTTTACAGATGAAGAAAGTTCAGAGAAAAGTGAGCTCTCATATGCTGCCAGTGGTTGGTCTGGCCACCACGCAGGGACACCCCACCCCCCACACTGCAGGACATCACTACTTTGATGTATGTTCCAAGATGAACATTTTCAAGAATCTCAACTAGGATTGAACATTCTACCGCCATCTCTTGTAAGTTGAGCTTTTGTAGACTGCTTGGGCCAAAGCGGGCAGAAACACAGCATGTCCTTTCTCCAGGGAATTTAGGTTGGTAACCCTCAAGGAGTGAATGCCATCATCTAGAACTTCTTTCTGTTCATGGAGGTGGAAGCCATGGGAAGGTTAAAGAAAATCCCTGGGAAAAAGCTAAATCTCTCCAGGTTGCATAATGGACATCACTGTCTTCTGTAAATAATAAAGACTACTACAGCCCTAGTTAGGACTTCTTCTAAAAAGACAGTTGGCAACATGAGAGTGAGGTTCACCTTCAACTGGCTGGGGGAGGTGGTAGGTGTAAAAACAGTAGGAATGACCTATATCATACATTGTCCGTAGGGCAGCCAGCTACTTTAAAACCCAAGCTTGTCTTCATTGGTGGTCTCAAGTCAGTTGAGTGGCTCCCCTGGGTCCATCATTGTGTCACATGCTGTTGACCCCACTAAGGAAGGGGTAACAACACAGGTTATGGAACTAACTGGACTTCTTCTAAAAAGACAGTTGGCAACATGAGAGTGAGGTTCACCTTCAACTGGCTGGGGGAGGTGGTAGGTGTAAAAACAGTAGGAATGACCTATATCATACATTGTCCGTAGGGCAGCCAGCTACTTTAAAACCCAAGCTTGTCTTCATTGGTGGTCTCAAGTCAGTTGAGTGGCTCCCCTGGGTCCATCATTGTGTCACATGCTGTTGACCCCACTAAGGAAGAGGGTAACAACACAGGTTATGGAACTAACTGGGCTTCCCTGGTGGCTCAGATGGTAAAAGAATCCGCCTGTAATGCAGGAGACCTGGGTTAGATCCCTGGATTGGAAAGATCCCCTGGAGGAGGGCATGGCAACCCACTCCAGTATTCTTGCCTGGAGAATCCCCATGAACAGAGGAGCCTGGAGTCACAGAGTGGGACACAACTGAGCAACTAAGCACAGCACATGGAACTAATTAGATCTTATCCAAATCTCAGGTATACTGCTTCCTAGCTGATTCAGGCAATTTATTAACCACACTAAACCTAAATTTCTTAACCTGTAAAATAAGGATGATAATACATGCCTCATAGGAAGGGTATAAGAGTAAAATTCAATGAGATAATGTATGTGAGTTGGTCACTCAGTCATGTCCGACTCTTTGCGACTCCATGGACTGTAGCCCACCAGGCTCCTCTGTCCATGGGATTCTCCAGGCAGGAATACTGGAGTGGGTTGTCATTTCCTTCTCCAGGGGATCTTCCTGACTCAGGGATTGAACCTGGGTCTCCTTCATTAAAGGCAAGTTCTCTACCATCTAATCCATGAGGGAAGCCTGTAATGTATGTGAAGGGCCTAAGAATAGTCCCTGACACATGCAAAGTGTTTCACTTGTGGCAGCTATCATTACTGTCATTTATTTCTCAGCTAGCTAACAGACTAGATAGGAGACAAAGCTTCATACTTTACACATTTAATTAATTTTTATTGGAGTATGATTGCTTTGCAGTGTGCGACTTTCTGCTGTATAACTGTTAAGTGGATCAGTTATACACACGCATATATTCAACTGTGTAGACTACCTTGTGCTGAACAGTAGAGTCTCATTAGTCACTTACTTTATACATAGTTCATACTTTAAATTTTTAACAATAATAAAGCGAGAACTCAGTTCAGTCATGTCCGACTCTTTGCAACCCCATGGACTGCAGCACGCCAGGCTTCCCTGTCCATCACCAACTCATAGAGCTTGCTCAGACTCATGTCCATCGAGTCGGTAATGCCATCCAACCATCTGACCCTCTGTTGTCACCTTCTCCTCCTGGCTTCAGTCTTTCCCAGCATCAGGGTCTTTTCCAATGAGTCAGTTCTTTGCATCAGGTGGCCAAAGTATTGGAGTTTCGGTTTCAACATGAGTCCTTCCAATGAATATTTAGGACTATTTCCTTTAGGACTGACTGATAAGCAAGAGCTATCTCAGTAAATTTCCCAATGACTGGTAAACACTATAGTTTCAGATAGCAAATTGCTGGACTGAGTTTACTTAGAATTTGTGGGAGGAGGCAAAAAAGGAAAGAACTGTAACCTGGGCTTGGGAAGAATATCTAAGACAGAGGGTGGGGAGGGACGTGGCAGGTGAGAAAGTGCAGAAGCTGAATGTTCATTGACAAGAATCCTCAAGATGTGCTTTGAAAGAATGCCTCAGTGGTCACAGTTGTAGTTGAGGTTCCAGACAAGAACACATGGGCACGCACTGAGAGAAATAGGCCAGACCCAAATCATAAAGACCGCTGGATGCCAGGCACTGGAGTTCCATCCTTCAACAAAAAGCCGTGAACTATTTTAGAATCACTTAAGAAATATATACCATGCAGGAGTGTCAGGCTCTATTGGGGAGCGGGGGCCTGGATAAGAAAGAGGAGGAAGGAAACCCATACTGCGTGCCTGCTAAGTGCTGAGCAAGGTCTGTAGATGCCTTACCTCATTTAATCCTAAACAAACCTTGGGTGGCAGTATCCCCCTGTGAGAGATAACTGAAACTGATCTTGGAAAGGAAACTGATCTTGGAGAGGTTAGGTGTTGGGCCTCAACTGCTAAGTTGCGGAGCTAGAAGAGGCCTGGGAGACGAGAGTCAACCACTATGGGTGTGCTCTTTGTACCATATGAGCCTTCCTCTAGACTAAGCAGGTAGCACTTTAGGCAGAGACACAACTGTTATGCAGCTGTTGCACAGGTCAGATGAGGTGCTGGGAGACCTGTCACTCCATCCTAGGATTGGATAGAAGGTTGCTACTATTAGGATCAAGCTTCCTAATACCACCTCCCAAGATTGGACTGTGGGACAGCCCACCCAGAGGAGAGCTGGGACAGCAGATCAGACAACCTAGGAGTCACATCGCTTGCCAGGGACTGATTTGGAAAGAAAGACCTTGAATGCAGCACTTAAATCAACCTTGCTCTGTTGAGAAGGTGCACAAAATGAAGTCAGATTGCCCCTGGCTGGAAAGATAAATAACAGCATTAAGGAGGAAACAATGAGCATGGGACACAAAAAGAAGTCAGAACTTGCTCCATTGGAGCTCCCTTCATGGAAACACTGGACAGGAGAGTTGATAAGATGCTGAACCCGAGTAGTGGCAACAGTGATATTAAACAGGAAGATCTTACAGGAAACTAATAAATTTCTATGAACCCTCATACTTTGCTGAAGGGAATGTGAAATGGTACAGCTGTCTTGGAAAACAGTCTGTAAGTTCCTCAAAAAGCTAAACAGAAAATTACCATATGACTAGCAGTTGTACTCCTAGGTGTAGACCCAAGAGAAATAAAAACATTGTTTAGTTGCAAAGTCATGTCTGACCATTAAAATCATGTCCTACTCTTTGCGGCCCCATGGACTACAGAATGCCAGGTTTCCCTGTCCTTCACTGTCTCTTGGAGCTTGCTCAGACTCATGTCCATTGAGTCGGTGATGCCATCCAACCATCTCAGCTTCTGTTGCCCCCTTCTCCTCCTGGCAGTGTTTCCCAGCATCAGGGTCTTTTCCAATCAGTCAGCTCTTCATATCAGGTAGCCAAAGTATTGTAGCTCCAGCTTCAGCATCAGTCCCTCTAATGAACATTCAGGGTTGATTTCCTTTAGGATGGACTGGTTTGCCCTCATTGGAGTCCCAGGGACTCTCAAGAGTCTTCTCCAGCACCACAATTCAAAAGCATCAATTCTTTGGCACTCAGCCTTCTTTATGGTCCAACTCTCACATCCGTGCATGACTGTTGGAAAAACCATAGCTTTGACTATATGGACCTTTGTCAGCAAAGTAATATCTCTGTTTTATAATTTTCCTAAGTTCTTCATAACTTTCCTTCCAAGGAGTAAGCATCTTTTAATTTCATAGCTGCAGTTGCCATCAGCAGTGATTTGGGAGCCCAAGAAAATAAAATCTGTCACTGCTTCCACTTTATCCCTTCTATTTGCTGTGAAGTGATGAGCCCAGATGCCATGATCTTCGTTTTTTGAATGCTGAGTTTTAAACCAGCTTTTTCACTCTCCTCTTTCACCTTCATCAAGAGGCTTTTCAGTTCCTCTTCGCTTTCTGCCATTAGAGTGGTATCATCTGCATCTTGATTTCACCTTGGAATTCATCCAGCCCAGCATTTTGCATGGTGTACTCTGCATATAACTTAAATAAGCAGATGACATATAGAGCCTTGATGCACTCCTTTCCCAATTTTGAACCAGTCTTGTTCCATGTCCGGATCTAACTGTTGCTTTTTGACCTGCATACAGGTTTCTCAGGAGGCAGGTAAGGTGGTCTGATATTCTCATCTCTTTAAGAATTTTCCACAATTTGTGATCCACACAGTCAAAGGCTTTGGCATAGTCAATAAAGCAGAAGTAGATATTTTTCCTGGAATTCTCTTGCTTTTTCTATGATCCAACAGACGTTGGCAATTTGATCTCTGGTTCCTCTGCCTTATCTAAATTCAGCTGAAACATCTTGAAATAAAAACATATCTCTACAGAAAAAATTTTACATGGATATTCACAGCAGCATTATTTATAATAATCAAAAGGTAGAAACAACCCAAATGTCTATTAGCTGATTAACCAATGAACAAAAGGTAGCGTATGGATATGTGGAATATTTGGCAATAAAAAGGAGGGAAATACAACCCGCAACATGAATGGACCTTAAAAGCATTAAGTGAAAGAGGCCAGTCAAAAAGACGTCGTATCGTATGATTTCATTTATATGAAATGTCCAGATGGGCATAGCCACAGGGACAGTCTATTAATGGTTGCCTAGGGCGGTAGGGGATGGAGGTAATGGAGAGTGACTGCCAAAGAGTGTGGGATGTCTCCTAGGGTGATGAAAACATTCTAAAAATTTATTGTGACAGTTGCATAACTGTGACTATACTAAAAGCCACTGACTAAACTGTACCCTTTAAATTAGTACATTATATGGTATGTGAATTAGATCACATAAAACTACCACAAGAGAAGTGTCCTGGGGCATTGGTTGCTGGGTGGCAAGGAGTGCTGGGAAGTCACTAGCAAATACCTGATCTCCAAGGCTCTAAACTGGCTTGAGTGAACGCTTCAATTTGTGAGGTGTTGGGGAGAGTGATGCCCACAACCGCTCATCTTAGAGATCAGCCTGTGAAGGAAGGAGAGACCAGAAGAGCTGATGGAAGAGAAAGTTCAGACCAGCTCCAGGGTGCTTTTCCAAGTTAGAAGGGCCTCCTCTCGATTCCCAGACTGGTCCCCACAGGTGTTACCAAGAATCCCTGAGCAATTTTCATGATTTCAGAAAGTGATAGAAACCTTCTATGTCTGTGGAGAAAAGCTGCACAGGCTACCTATATTACTTCTTTTTGTTGTAATTAATAAGTAATCTTTATTCTTTATGTTGACCTGGAAATCACTCTATCAGGGTGTGATACCCTTGGTTATTGTGGGGGGTGGGTCACCTCTGATTTGTTGGGGTATCTTTATCACCGCATGAATATGTGCTTAATAAACATGCATATAAATCTATATATGCCTTTCAAGAAACTGTTTCCCTACGCAGGGTGCATGGGGGAATCATCAAAGGAGCTCCTTGGAGATGCAGAACTCAGGGACTGTTAGTAACAGGAGAGAACCAAGCCATGGATAGGAAGAAACTGAGATGGGGAACAAAAATAACGTCACTGCCGGGTGATGATGCGGAGGACAGAAAGAGCCAGGAGAGAAGGACCGGAAAGGGAGGAATTTGTACAAAACCTCAGGCTTGTGAAGTAGAGGCCAGTGGGTGTGCCAGGAAAGCGTCAGAAACTCATAAGTGCTTACCGTGTGCCAGGCTCTGGGAGGGGCCCTGAGGGACTTATTCAGTCCTTACGAGATGTGGCCTCTTTTCATACTTTAAAAAAATTATTGCATGGGGTTCTCAAATCCTTAATGGAATGAGGCTGGGCACACATCTATGCACGCCTAAAATTTGAGGGTGATGTCATTGGCACCAGTAATGAAAATGTTTTAACAAGACTTACCCAAGGTCGTCAGAGCATCGAGCAGAGCATTCCAAATAGAGTGCAGACTTGGAGGCAGGGTTGGGAAGGTCCTCTCTCATGTCTCCACTCTCCTACCCTCAGTCTCCAGCTAGCACCGAGTCCTTCTACTTATCAGCCCGCCCACTGCTCACTTTTCTAGTACAGTGGCCTGTTGGTTGACTTTCCTGTCCAGTGGCCCAGATTCATCCTTGCATGTGTGACTTCACCTCTCTCTGCTTCACTGTTACCTTTAAGTAGGGCTTGTAATGGAACCTACCTCACACGGTAGGCGAGGTATTTAATGAAGGTTAAATAAACTAATGTCTGGAGAGTGCTTGGCAAAAAAAATCAGTGCCCAGGGAGGGTAATGTGTTATTACTATCCTCCAGAAAACTACCAGGGCCGTCATCACAGCCTGGCTTACATGAGAGGTGGTTTCCTATCGCCCTTAGAGAGCCTGGACTTCGAGCACAATGCACTAGGCTCTTGGTGGTTTGGCTCGCTGCAGTCTGGAGACCTCCAGCCCCCTTTTCCCGCTCTCTCTTTCGACTTCTGGGCTCCAACCGCCCTGAGCTTCCCTTAGTGCCTGAGGGCACTGTAATGTTCCTGACCTTAGGAGCTCTCTTGGCCCTCGTGTGCCCTTTCTCCCTGGGTACACACTGGGCTGGGTTGCCTATGTATCTGATTCTTCCTGTAGACAAAGGCCCCAGGACGGCCAGACTAGGACGTCAGTCTCATTCATCAGTGACTCCCCAGAGCTCAGCGTGGCTGCTGGCACACTGCAGGCTCTCAGTGCGTATTTCTCAGGTAGATGGATAGGGAAGGGGCGTGGGAGGGAGGGCGGGAAGACATGAAAGAGAGCTGTGTTTCCAAAGTCCAGCCCCCTTGGCACTGTTGCAGGCTGCTTACAGCTCTTCACTAGGGAGAGTGGGGCCTGGGACACCGTCACTGCACCCCCACACTGATGAGCCTTGTCTTTCCAAAAGAAATCTGAGATTTGTAACTTCCCTGCCTCTAGTGCAAAGGACCCTGCAGTGCTTGTGGGTCAAGGAGCACATCCTCGAAAGAGACACCCCAGCTTCTTGGCACCTCACCCGCATCCCTTCCCACCTCCCCTCTCTCCCTGCATTCTGCTCCTCTTGCCAACCACGCCTTTGGGCATCTCCCAAAGACACATTGCTTTTTCCTGCCTGTGTGACTTCCAAGCCCCTTGCTTTCCAATGGGTCTTTCCAGACGGGCCTCTGCTGTCTCTGCCACCCTGTTTCCCTGACTCCTAACCCCCAGGCAACAGAATCAAATCTCTCTGCTCCAACTGTGCCTGTAGAGCTTCTTTCTCTTCCGGCCTGCCTCCAGTGTGCTGTATTGTTCCGTGTACTGCTTATCCGCCTATGCTCATCGGATGGACTGAATGTTCATTGGAAGGACAGATGCTGAAGCTGAAACTCCAGTACTTTGGCCACCTGATGTGAAGAACTGACTCACTGGAAAAGACCCTCATGCTGGGAAAGATTGAAGGCAGGAGGAGAAGGGGACGACAGAATGAGATGGTTGGATGGCGTCACCAACTCTATGGACATGAGTTTGAGTGAACTCTGGGAGTTGGTGATGGACAGGGAGGCCTGCCCTGCTGCAGTCCATGGGGTCGCAAAGAGTCGGACACGACCGAGCAACTGAACTGAACTGTTCACCTATTGGAATGTTAAGTGTCTAAATGCAGCCTACAGTGACCCTGGAATCAATCCGGCCGCACTGCTTGTGAGCTGCATACATTTAAGTAAGTTACTTATACCCACTGAGCCTCCCACGTGATAATTTATAGTATTATTTGTAAAAATGGAGATGCCATCCCTGCCTTACAAGTTTGGTGCCTGGCATGCTGACCTAGTCCTGGAAACCAGCCCAGGGGAAAGCCAGACGATCAGGCCAAAGTGTCCGTGAATGTAGGGCAGGCAGGGTGTCTGGAGAAGCCTGAGGAGGCTCTGAGAAGGGGCTCCTTGGAAGAGGAGGAACCGGGAGGCCCAGGAGGGAAGCGCTGTGTTGGATTTGTGAGAAGTCGAAGAGGTGGCTGGCTCGAAGCCCGGGCCTCATCTGAGATCTGGCCTGGGCGTTGGCGCTGGCCTCTCCCCCCCCTCCTCCACATCCACACTTGGTGGCCTTGACTGGCACGTGGCTGGAACTGCCACAGAGACCACAGCCATGGTCGGGGCGGCCAGGAGGCCTGAGGCCCACGGGGCTGCACATGTGCAGCACTTGTAAACTTTGTCCTTCTCTCCCCCTATTTTACCCACTTTCCAAGTGGGCTAGTAGTAAAGAGCCCGTCTGCCAGTGCAGGAGATGTGAGATACACGGGTTCAGTCCCTGAGTCAGGAAGATCCCCTGGAGGAGGAAATGGCAACCCACTCCAGTATTCTTGCCTGGAGAATCCCAGGGATAGGGGAGCCTGGTGGGCTACAGTTCATGGGTCGCAGAGTCAGACACAACTGAGTGACTTCACTACCAGGTTGTGCGTGGCTTGTCTGGTGCTGAGGTGAGTGCTAGAGGAAAGGAAGTCACTCCCCCGCCTCTTGTGGCTGCCGGTTGAGACAGGATGAACCCCAGCCCGGGTTGGTGGCGTTCCCCTCCCAGCTGGAAGTGATTTAAGCTTGTTGGATTTATATAACACTGAGGAACGGTAAACTGTGTAAATTTGCTATGTTTTCCAGGGACAGTTATTTATGGAGGGGCATTTTTAACTCAAGTGCAGAAGTGTTAAATCATTATAATAAATCCATGCTATTCAGACTTTCTTACATTGTAATAAATTTTTTCCTAAGCATGAATGAGGAGATCCATGCTTCCTCTAATATGCCATTATGTATTTCTTCTCAAAATGACACAGCTTACTATATCAACTTGGAGAATAATAGAAGATTTACTGACTTGGAGGGGAAAAAAATGTTGAGTAGCAATGAGTCTGAGAAGGGACTTGGGAGCGTGACCCCCACGCTGAACTTCTCTCACTTCTCCACTGGCCTCTTCCCCAGCCACGTGCAGCTGCAGCAGGGGAGGGCCTGGCTGAGGGTGCCTCCCTGAGACCCCCCGGCTGAGCCTTTGAACAGAGGGGTTCAGCCAGAAATCCAGTTGCCTTCTGTTCTGTCCTGTCCAAGGGGAGGTGGTGGGATGAGGCTCTATGAGAAATGAAAGCTTACTGCTTGTGAGCTGCATACATTTAAGTAAGTTACTTATACCCACTGAGCCTCCCACGTGATAATTTATAGTATTATTTGTAAAAATGGAGATGCCATCCCTGCCTTACAAGTTTGGTGCCTGGCATGCTGACCTAGTCCTGGAAACCAGCCCAGGGGAAAGCCAGACGATCAGGCCAAAGTGTCCGTGAATGTAGGGCAGGCAGGGTGTCTGGAGAAGCCTGAGGAGGCTCTGAGAAGGGGCTCCTTGGAAGAGGAGGAACCGGGAGGCCCAGGAGGGAAGCGCTGTGTTGGATTTGTGAGAAGTCGAAGAGGTGGCTGGCTCGAAGCCCGGGCCTCATCTGAGATCTGGCCTGGGCGTTGGCGCTGGCCTCTCCCCCCCCTCCTCCACATCCACACTTGGTGGCCTTGACTGGCACGTGGCTGGAACTGCCACAGAGACCACAGCCATGGTCGGGGCGGCCAGGAGGCCTGAGGCCCACGGGGCTGCACATGTGCAGCACTTGTAAACTTTGTCCTTCTCTCCCCCTATTTTACCCACTTTCCAAGTGGGCTAGTAGTAAAGAGCCCGTCTGCCAGTGCAGGAGATGTGAGATACACGGGTTCAGTCCCTGAGTCAGGAAGATCCCCTGGAGGAGGAAATGGCAACCCACTCCAGTATTCTTGCCTGGAGAATCCCAGGGATAGGGGAGCCTGGTGGGCTACAGTTCATGGGTCGCAGAGTCAGACACAACTGAGTGACTTCACTACCAGGTTGTGCGTGGCTTGTCTGGTGCTGAGGTGAGTGCTAGAGGAAAGGAAGTCACTCCCCCGCCTCTTGTGGCTGCCGGTTGAGACAGGATGAACCCCAGCCCGGGTTGGTGGCGTTCCCCTCCCAGCTGGAAGTGATTTAAGCTTGTTGGATTTATATAACACTGAGGAACGGTAAACTGTGTAAATTTGCTATGTTTTCCAGGGACAGTTATTTATGGAGGGGCATTTTTAACTCAAGTGCAGAAGTGTTAAATCATTATAATAAATCCATGCTATTCAGACTTTCTTACATTGTAATAAATTTTTTCCTAAGCATGAATGAGGAGATCCATGCTTCCTCTAATATGCCATTATGTATTTCTTCTCAAAATGACACAGCTTACTATATCAACTTGGAGAATAATAGAAGATTTACTGACTTGGAGGGGAAAAAAATGTTGAGTAGCAATGAGTCTGAGAAGGGACTTGGGAGCGTGACCCCCACGCTGAACTTCTCTCACTTCTCCACTGGCCTCTTCCCCAGCCACGTGCAGCTGCAGCAGGGGAGGGCCTGGCTGAGGGTGCCTCCCTGAGACCCCCCGGCTGAGCCTTTGAACAGAGGGGTTCAGCCAGAAATCCAGTTGCCTTCTGTTCTGTCCTGTCCAAGGGGAGGTGGTGGGATGAGGCTCTATGAGAAATGAAAGCTCTCTCCCTATGATGTGAAATCCCTTCCAGAAGCATCTGTCTGATTAGAGAGCTCCCCTGCCCACAGTCCTCTCATCACCTGCCTCACCGTCCTCCTCACCTGGATGCCTAACTGGACCAGAGGATTCACAGCTTTCATCAGATTCTCAAAGGACCCTGGAATCCAAAGAATTCAGGAATCACAGGTCTTCAGGAAACTCAGAAGCCTCTTTGGACTGTCCACTAGGTACCAGACAAAGTCCAATGGCGTGGTCCCGGCAGCACCCAGGAACTATGTCAAGCTGCAGTTAACACGCCCAGAGGTCGGTGCAGGCCCAGAAGCCTGAACGGCAGCCCCTGGGACAGGGACTTCCATCAGAATTTCCCAGAATATAAGATTTCATTGCTGGGCAAGGGCTGGAAGGAAGAATGGAAGATGCCCTGGACCAAGGAAGGATGTCAAAGGCATGGAGACAGAGACCCCAAGGTAAGGGAGCTCGTGGACAGCCTTGGAGGCTAGTTCTGGTGGTTAAGCTTGGAGAGCAGCAGGGCCCAGTGGATAGAGGCTAGCTGAGATTCCAACACGCAGCAGCAGCTTCCAGTTTACCTAGGGCTCCACCGGAGGCTGGAGTTCAGGTCTTGGCTCTGCAGCCATAACTGTGTGACACGTGCCGTTTCCTTCACCAGCAAACTCAGTGCCTGGCTTGCTAGATGTGGACAGCACACACCTGCACAGCCGGCTCACAGATGACGTGGGGATCCAGCAAAAGGATGCTCAGGCATCTGCTGTGTGAACAACTGTGAAGCACTTCCTAAACATCAGATGCTTTTATCATTTACCTGATGGCTGGTAAGGGGCGATGGGCCCTCTGAAGCATGGAGACCTGGGGCTTCCATGACAACCAGGCAAAGCTACACCAGCCCGCTCCCTACCCAGCGCTTACCCGCGGCCCGTCATCACCCCAGGCAGTGCTCCCAGACCTCTTCTCAGCCTCCAGGAGGGCAGCCCACTGCACACCTGCCCGTTTCAGAATGCTGTTTACCTCCGTCTCTCTCCACAGCCTGGGCTGCCTTCCCCGGAGTCGGGACTGGGCTCTCATCTCACCTCCTACCCTTGCGCAGAATCAGACCCCTGCCTTGAGGACAGTCCAGAGCAGACAGTCAAGAACGGTTCCAGAGCGGGGCCCCTGGAGCTGTGGTCCACGCACCTTCCTCAGGGGCGCCTGTGGGCTGCCACAGCCCTTCCTTCTCCCCTCCTGTCTCCACTCTTCACCTCTAGGATTTTCAAATCTATCCCTTCTCTCTTCAGAATTAAAGATGTTGTGTTTCTTGCTTTGCTAATCAGGCTGTTCCTGAGGATGGGGATGGGAGTAGATACCCCCAGGAGCCAGGATGGGGTAGCAGAAACCACGGTGGCCCCATCTCACTGCCTATGACACGCGCTGCTCACGTCCACGTTGGAGGGTCTGTCCTCTCAGATTCCCAGGGAAGGAAGGGTAAGTGGTAAGGGAGAGGGGGCCAGGGGTGGTCCCTGCAGCACCCAGTCTAGATGGCTGACAGCTCTCAGGCTGACCCAGCTGATGGTCAAACTGGCCACACTCTGTTTTTCAAACATTTTATTTTGAAGTCAGACCAACAGAAAAGTTTTAGAAATAATACAAAGAATTCCTTTATATGAACACCCTTCACTCATATTCCCCAGGGTTAACATTTTAACTCAGATTCACTCTATCTCACACATATATAATGCATATATCTCACACATGTATTATTACTTTTCTTCTGAAATATTGGAGAGTAAATTGAAGACTGACTACTCTTCCTTCCCCTAATAATTCAGCATGTATTTCTTAAAAACAAGGACATTCTCTTCCATACCCACAGGACAATGATTGAAATCAAGAAAGTAACATAAATAGAGTACTATTTTCTAATCTGCAGAACAGACTTAAATTTTGCCAGTTTTCCTTTTTTTTAAATTAAGTTTCCGTTCTTCAAATATCTTTCTGACAAAATGAAAATAAAATCTCACCAGGATCCAGTCTACGATCATAAGTTGCATTTAGTTGTCATGTCTCTTTAGATGAGTACAAACTACTTATTTTGTAGGATGTCCCCAATTTGGCTGGTTCGCGTTCTTGTGACCAAATGCAGGTCTGCGTTTTCAGCAAGAATTAAATGATGTTGTGTCATTCTCAGTAATCTTACCGGGAGGCCCGTGATAGCTGTTTCGTTCTAGGTGATATTAACTTTGATCACCAGGTTAAGATGATGGCTGATGGGTTTCTCCACTGTAAAGTCACTTCCTTTCCTGTGTAACTTATAAGTATCTTGTGTGTGAGTCAGGAAGGGCATTACCTGAGACTATGTAAATACCATTTCTCATCTACCCTTGACCCAGGAGTTTCAGCAGTCAATGGCCACATGCCACTTTTTTTCTTTTTTCTAGACTTACTTTCTGTTTGTTTTTAAATTATTTTAATTGGAAGATAATTCCTTTACAATATTGTGATGGTTTTCACCATACATCCACATTAATCGGCCACAGGTATGCCTATGTTCCCCATCCTGAACCCCCTCCCACCTCCCTCCCCGCCCCATCCCTCCGGGTTGTCGCAGAGCCCAGCTTTGGGGCCCTGCTTCAGGCACTGAACTCACACTGGTCATCTGTTTCACATGTGGTAATAACATGTTTCAATGCTATTCTCTCAAATCATCCTACCCTCGCCTTCTCCCACAGGATCCAAAAGTCTGTTTTTACATCTGTGTCTCCTTTGCTGCCCTGCTTGTAGGATCATCGGTTTAGTCTTTCTAAATTACATATATGTGTGTTAATATACAATATATGTCTTTCTCTTTCTGACTTAGTTCACTCTGTATAATAGGCTCCAGGTTCACTAGAACAGACTCAAATATGTTCCTTTTTATAGCTGAGTAATATTCCATTGTGTGTATATATCACAACTTCCTTATCCATTCATCTGCTGATGGACATCTAGGTTGCTTCCATGTCCTGGCTATTGTAAATAGTGCTGCAGTGAACATTAGGGTACATGTGTCTCTTTCAGTCCTGGTTTCCTCAGAGTGTATGCCTAGTAGTGGGATTGCTGGGTCGTATGGCAGTTTTAGTCCCAGTTTTTTAAGGACTCTTTACACTGTTCTCTATAGTGACTATACTAGTTTGCATTCCCACCAACAGTGTAAGAAGGTTCCCGTTTCTCTACACCCTCTCCAGCATTTACTGTTTGTAGACTTTTTGATGCTGGCCATTCTGACCGGTGTGAAATGATACTTGATTGTGGTTTTGATTTGCATTTCTCTAATAATGAGTGATCTTGAGCACCTTTTCATGTGTTTATTAGCCATCTGTATGTCTTCTTTGGAGAAAGGTCTGTTTAGGTCTTTTGCCCACTTTTTGATTAGGTTGTTCATTTTTCTGGTATTGAGCTTCATGAGCTGCTTGTATATTTTGGAGATTAATTCTTTGTCAAACTACCTTATTTTTAATTGAAGGAAAATGCTTCACAATAATGTGTTGGCCTCTGCCATACATCATCATGAGTCAGCCATAGGTATACATGTGTCCCCTCCCTCTTTAACCTCCCTCTGACCCTATTGTGGGAGAGCCAGGTACAATCCCTGGGTCAGGAAGATCCCCTGGAAAAGGAAATGGCAACCC
Organism: Madoqua kirkii; assembly: GCA_006408675.1. Classification (NCBI taxonomy): domain Eukaryota; kingdom Metazoa; phylum Chordata; class Mammalia; order Artiodactyla; family Bovidae; genus Madoqua; species Madoqua kirkii. The sequence goes on along the minus strand of SJYC01118150.1, from coordinate 34,792 downwards.
ACTTCAGTACTCTTGCCTAGAAAATCCCATGAATGGAGGAGCCTGGTGGGCTACAGTCCAGGGGGTCACCAAGAGTCGGACACGACTGAACAACTTCACTTGTGTTGTTGTGTCTCACACTTCAACAAGATTATTCAATCTTGAGTCTGACAAAGCCATTTACAGACACCTTCTACCCTAGAAAAAAGGTATCTGATTTAAAAGTTGTCAAGAAACAAGATATTATTTCATCAATAACTGTGAAAGGTTTTCAGAAAAATAAGGTGCAGTTACAGTAATAAAACTGCTATAACTAATGATAAAGATATAGTTGCAATAGAGTAACCAGTAGATGATGCTACTACATTTATATTAACTTGAGCCCTAAATTTATAAATCTTTCCCCATTTGCAACAATTTTACATTTTGATTATAGAAAGCTTAGATTCCTTTTCAAAGAGTCTTTCAAACTAGTTCATCAATTTAAAATATCAGTTACTCTAATTTTTACATAGTTGGGTTTAAAATGGCAAAACAAACAGATTGAGAGAGAAAGAAAAGGAACATTTTCACTCACATGGTGTAAAATTACAGCCACCTGCACTATGTTTGCAATGTTATTACCAAATAAAAAGCTGAAAATTAAGTACTTCCTTCTACACTCTGCAGAGAAGTGTCTTAGAGCAGGAAAGGAGCCATTCTCCACCACATACAGAGGCGTGCTAAAAATAGCACTCAAATCTTGCTGCTGTAAGAACTTGCTCCGAAGAGGAAAAGGCTGTTCGTTCACCGTAAGGAAAAATTCCTGCAATGATGAACCACATGAAAAAGGTAAAGTCAGGGCTCACCAGGGCATCTAATGTTGCTACCCAGTAGCTTTCTGTTAATATGCAATTTAGGACACTCTAGAGGCTTCCAAGTGGCACAGTGGTAAAGAATCTGCCTGCCAATGGAGGAGATGCAAGAGACATGGGTTTGACCATTGATCAGGAAGATCCCATAAGAAGGAAATGGCAACCCACTCCAGTATTCTTGCGTGGAAAATTCCATGGACAGAGGATCCTGGTGGGCTACAGTCCATAGGGTCATAAAGAATCAGATATGAGAGAACTGAGCACATACACAGAAACCAACAGTCAAAGAACAGCAGGGCACAACTGAGTAGCACTTAGCTTGTTTTGTTTTGTTTTGTTTTGTTTTGTTTTGTTTTCACCTGTGATTCTGTTTTCTTCTACCTTATTATCTTTTGTACAGGGACAATAAATAAATGTCACTAAAATATTACCGATGTGATTTTGTAGCAAAAGACTTGCAGATAATAATAGTACACTGCCGAGGATCTAATCACAGTGTATGCTTATTTCCTCCCTCAATCCTCATGTTTCCTAACCTTGCAGCTATTATTTCTAAATCCTCTTCAGCTTAATGTTGGACGCATCCACTTATCTGAGTGGATCATGCTGTTTTAACATAAAATAAATACCATAAAGTAAACATGACATCCTCCAAAATGGATTATACCTTTCCATTATAATTTACCAGTAACTTTCCCCCTGCTTCTAAAATGCCTCCAGCTACAGAATGATTTTTAGAAATTATTAGAGAAACACTGAAATATTCATGGAGTTATCATTATAGGTTTATATTGAAAGATTTTATAGGCAGAGGATGTAATCTTGTTCAATGTTACATTTTCAATACCTAGCACTGGGTAGGTCCTTAATAAATATTAGTTGTTTTATTGTATACATTAAGTATAAGATATAAAATAATTGCCATAAAGCATACAGAGAATGGGCTTCCCTGGTGACTCAGTGATAAAGAATCCATCCGCAATACATGAGCCGCGGGAGATGCAGGTTGGTCCTGGGTTGGGAAAATCCCATGGAGAAAAGTGTGGCAACCCACTGCAGTATTCTTGGCTGAAGAATCCCATACGCAGAGGAACCTGGCAGGCTATAGTTCATGGGGTCACAGAACAGCTGGACGTGACTGAAGCGACCAAGCAGCAGCAGCAGCATACAAGAATGAGAATTTTCTGAAGACTGAAAATGTAGTCCTACATGTACACCGATAAACTGATACTTCTGGACTTCCTGGGTGGTCCAGTGGTTAAGAACTCACTTTCCAATGCAAGGGACGTGGGTTTGATCGGGAACTAAGATCCCATATGTCTTGGGGCAACTAAGCCTGCTCACCACAACTAGAGAGCCTACAAGTCACAACAAAGACCCAGCACAGCCAAAAAAATAAATCAAAAAAAAGCCTTTTAAAAAAACACTTAATAAAAATCGTATTTCTTACATAAAAAGCACAAAATAAATATCTTTATCACTTTCAACTATGATATGTAAGCTCTAGTTTAGATCTCATAGCTTTGTTTTCAAACTTTAAACTTTTTATTTTGTACTGGAGAATAGCCAATTAACAATGTTATGGTAGTTTCAAGTGAAATGCAAAGGGACTCACTCATACATATACATGCATCCATTCTCCCTGAAACCCCTTCCTATCCAGGCTGGCATATAACATTGAGTAAAGTTCCATGTGCTCTACAAATAATAGGTCCTTGTTGGTTATCCACTTTGAATATAGCAGTGTGTACTTGACCTTCCCAAACTCCCTTACTATTCCTTCCCCCCAGCAACCATAAGTTGGTTTTTTAAGTCTGTGAGTCCCTTTCTGTTTTGTAAGTTCATTTGTATCATTTCTTTTTAGATTCCACATATAAGGGATGTCATATGCTATTTTTCCTTCTCTGGCTTATAAAAGCTCTATTTTAAAAAAAGAAAGCAAACTAAATTTTCATGGAATATCCTTTTCAGATGTAAGTAATTATCCTCATATCTTTTGTGTAATTCTTGTCCTACTAGTAAATATACAGCAGCAAATTTCAAAATTCAATGATTAGGGATTCTTATTTGCATTATCATAATATTTTGAACCACTGAATTCAATACTGGGGATTTCACAAATACATTCAATGTCATAACTTAATGTAATATCAGGTATCCACACAATTCTACGAACAAACTATTTTTTTAAATGTATATACATAGGGAAGAATTGACTCAGTTTTCCTATCAAATATGATGCTATCAAAATGTGGCAGTATGTCACTCTTATGACAGCAAGATTACTTGGCACTGTGGGAGCCAACACAAACAGTAAATTAATAAATAATCACAGATCTTTTTGATCTAAGCCAAGAAAGTTTAATTTTAAAAAATGGTATTGATTTGAGCATTCTAGAAGTTTTTTAAAGAGAAGATTAGTCTATTGGTTGTTTCCAAGGAGCACAAACTTATTACAGCTACATTATTTAACGAAGTAAAAAACTAGGAAAAGACATGATAGGAGACATTGAAGTAAGAAATAACTATGTTCTTAATCTTCATTTGCACCAACGCTAATTGGCACATTCAATTTTTTAAAAAAGCCTGACATTCAACTTAAACCATAATTTTGTATTTTGAGATGTTTCATGTCCCATTTGTTGCTATGTTTAAATTTTAATTAGAGGACTTTTAAAAACTAAAATTAAAATAATTTGCAATATAGTTTTCATTTCTTTTTAAAATACACAATGAATTCTGGCTGCCACATTATAATCGAGGAGAAATCACACCAGGACAGAGAAAAGCACTTCTGCCAACACATTTTCTGAAAACTCTCAAGACTTTTTCTGGCTCATTAGAAAAAGAGTATCACTGATTCATTCTTGCTTGCTATTAATCTCAGGAATATGTATCTTAGATGCTCATCCCTTGTGCATTGCTACAAGTAAGAAATTTGGTGATTTATGCTTCAAAATACTGGTCCCTTTTATAGGCATATTGACCTTCTATCTTAGAAAACCCCTTGCCAACCATGTTTCATCAGAATTCCTTAAATTATGGAACAATAACCTCAAAGGGGATTGTTTATTAGAGGTTTCTAGGCACTCCATATACTTGTGACTTGCAAATGAATTTTAAATGAATGCTAGGAGTGCCCAAATCCAAAAGAAAAAGCCATGTGGAAAAATGATGTATGAAAGTCTAAAGGATTTATGTTTAAATTATTGAAATTCAATCGTGGATGCATGGTTTATTTATGCTGATTTGCTTTCTGGCTGCACTGTCCGCTCTAAGTCTACTGGGTTTAGGACAGGTAACATGACTTCTTTTCTGTATATTTTAATATTTTTTCTACATCACTTGTCCATGTTGATAAAGACCCGTGATTCAAAAATGAAAAATTTTCATGTGGTGTAGGTATAAGTCAACTTCCCTCTCATCTGTCTTTTAGTTGGCTGTGAGATCTGGATTTTTTACTGTTGTGTAAGCATACCATTCATTAGTCAGAAGAGGAAATATGAAAACTTTCTTTTCATACCAATGAGGGAAATGAAACCAAATAACAACATGAAAACACTATATACCTATCTATAATGTGACACAGCTATTAAACACATTATGCATACACCATGAACAGTGTAGTAGAAAGCTACCAAGAAGATGAAATGTTTCAGGAGAAACCTATCATTATAAGCACAAAATATAGCCATATATACCTATTTTTTACTACTGTTTCTAAAGAAGTGCAATGTGGACTTCTGTGACAGTCCAGTTCAGAAGGTGTGGGTTCAATCTGTGGGTGGAGTACTAAGCTCCCACATGCCTGCACGGCACAGCCAAAAATTAAAAACAAAAAGATGGGCAATGCCCTGGGAAACCTAGGGATCCAGCCAAAAATATATGGATCCTTTGATTCTTCCTGCACATCTTCGCCCTCTTTTCGGTGTTGTCAAATCTGTCAGGAGCTGTGTCCAAAAAGAACAAATAAAGTGGATATGAGAATGCCACATTAGAATCTGGATTAGCAAAGAATGTATGCATGTTGCCTGTGTGATGTTTTCTCAGAATTCTAACGGAGACCATTTTCTTTCCCTTCTCCAAGTGAGGGGCATGAGCCTGCGTCAACTTGCTAGCTTTCCGAGAAATAGGCAAACCGTGTTAACACGCAATGCCATTGAACAGTATTTCTTCAGTTTTAATCTTTTAAGGGTAAAAATTACACTAACACAATGTATATGTACAGGAACATTTTATAGTCTTAGTGTCACTGTGTTCCCCTCTTCCCCATCCCCAGGTAGCAGATAGGCCTCAGAAAGCAGAACCTACTAGAAGACCCCAGTGTGAGGCTGGGAATTAATAGTTTGATGGTGTGATTTCTTTCTGCTGGCATTGACTCTGTTGAAAAACTGGAGTACGCTAAGTATTTAAAACATACTCTGTACTTTTTCCCATTATTTCATACAAATGCCCTAATATTTTTGAAAAACTCCCTTCTTTGTGGTAATTAAAACATATGCATTTTTCATGGAGCATAGTTTCCATATTTTATTAGAAAAAAAGAAGACCCAGAACAAAAGAAGCTAATTAAAACACACTAAATGCTTCTCTAGTGTGGTATATTAACAGTAGTTAAGAATTATGTTATAACACTAAGCTGTAATTATAACATGGCAGAATAATGATATAATTCAGCAGGCTCAAAGCAATGTTACTACATCCAGATACAGTGAATACCCAGCAGGGAATGGCATTTCACAACAACCTGCTCTCATAATCTATGCAGGTCATATAATATTTATCTTTGATTTCACCAAGTGTGATCATGATGCAAAATAATGTGCTCCGTTGTGTAGAAAGGGTTAAGTTATGGCCTTTGTGAGCCATTAGGTGGAGATTTATTGGGGGAGTTAGTAAGTCCATAGTTCAATATGTGGTGACTGAACAAGGACCGTAGGTGCAGAGACAGAGAGAGGAAGAAGAGAGCTGAGGCAAATGACATCCCTAGGGCTTTACAACATATGGCCCATCAGTCAAGGGTCAAGCCCCCTCACAAATTGCATGCACTTTACATAGCCATCTGCATCAATAAATTACTACCCTCCTGTAGCCAGACACTAATGCATGAGCAAGAGGGATCAGCCCCACTTACAAATAAACTGTTTTATTTATCCTTGCTCATTTTGGCCCAACACAGCAACCCATCATTTCCACACAAGACTTTGTCCCCATAGTCAGACCAATCCACTAATAAACATACTAATTTTTAAAATGCATATCTGTCTTTTCCAGAGCAATGGAATATGTCTTATAGAATAACTAAGTTACAGAAGCAAGTTATTTATAACCTGGGATGATGAAACTTCACTTATTAATTTATCTTATTTGTTTCTGCTGAGATTCCCTTTGATGTCCAATGACTGACTAGCTACAGAAAACTTCCAGGAACACTACAGTTTATATTTTTGACATTGTCCTTTTTACAAACTAAGAATGTCAGCACTAAAGCAACCAGTTACTTCATGACCATGTACAGAGAGAACCTTTGAAACTGATAGTTCTGGGGCACATTCAAACAAGAATACAAAATAGAGCTCAACTAAGATTTTTTTGTGTGTAAATTCAGTAATTATTTTAACTGCATAATCTCTGAACTTTTGTGTTTTGGTGCTTTTCACAAAAAATTAAACCTTTATTAGAATATCTTTCATATCTGACAGAAAAAAATGTAGTATAATACTTGGCACCCAACAAGAAGCAAACGCTTTTGACAAGAATAAATAATGGAAAAGTTAATCACTTTGTAGTCATGCAATTGACTAGTGGTACATTTAAAAAGTCGATCTGCTTTCACAAAAAGAGGTATTAGGAGGAGGAGAGGGGATGGAAAATAAACTAAAGAAGAATAAGCAGCATTTAATCAGTAGCATTAGCAATAAGAATTAAATGTTCATTTAATTCTTACAACAATCCTTTGATGTTAATAATTATTATCAATATTTTATAGTTTAAAAAAAAGGGAGGACTGGACAAGTTTAAGTGCCTCATCCAAGATCACACAATGAGAAGAGGTAAAATAGAGATTTGTAGACATCTCTGCCTGATCCAGTGTTCACTGCCATCCAAATTCCAAGAAAGGAGAAAGAAATCAGGAGGGTCCTATGGGATCTATAGTGGGGCTGTGAAGTCATGAAATTTGGGGGGAGGGAAGTTCCTCATGTATGTTCTTGCTTAACTACTTATCTGCTACTTTAAACAGTAAGCACTCACAGGAAACATAAAGGGGGAGTAAACATAAAGGGGAGTTCATTTCAAGAAAAATAACACAGGTAAAAAGATACGCATTGTTGGTGGGGATGTAAATTGGTGCAGCCACTGTGGAAAACAGATTAAGGTTTCTCAAAAAATTCAGAACTAGAACTACCATATGATCCTGCAATTCCATACTGGGTATTTATTTGAAGAAAACAAAAACACTAACTCAAAAAGGTATTTGCATCCCTATGTTCACTGCTGCATTATTTACAAAAACTAAGACATGGAAGCAACCTAAATGCCCATCAAAGGGTGGATGGATAAAGATAATGTGACTTATATTTATACAGTGGAATATTACTCAGCCATAAAAGGAAGAAAATCTTGCCATTTGCTACAACATGACAACATGGACAGAACCTGCACTCAGTCTTGTCCAACTCTTTGACAGCCCATGAACTACATAGTCCATGGAATTTTCCAGGCCAGAATACTGGAGTGGGTAACCTTTCCCTTCACCAGGGGATCTTCTCAATCCAGGGACTGAATTCAGATCTCCTGCATTGCAGGTGGATTCTTTACCAACTGAGCTATCAGAGAAGCCCTGAGGGCATTATGCTAAGTGAAGTAAGTCAGACAGAGAAAAACATACACATATGATCTTATTTATATGCAGAACTAAAAACAAACTCATAGATACAGAGAACAGATTGGTGGTTGCCAGAGGCAGGAGTAACAGGTGAGGGAAATGGTGAAGGGGGTCAAAATGTACAAACTTCCAGTTATAAAATAAGCAAATCATGAAGATGCAATGTATCATGGTGACTACAGTTAATAATAATATCCTGCATATTTGAAATTTGCTAAGAGAGCAGATCTTACAAGCTCTCATCCCAAAAGGGAAAAAAAGAATTCTTTCTATGATGACAAAAGTTAATTAGACTTATTGCGGTGACCATTTTACTATATATATATATATATATAATATATATATAATCATTTGTTGTACACCTGAAACTAATGTGATCTTCATTGTTCATTCATAACTTAATTAAAAAAAATTTTTTTCTTTTAAGAAAGGAGATGGATAACTGTAGATCAACACAGTTCTGAAGCTTAAATGTTGCCAAGAATATGCTCAGTAATTGTTCATTTCAAGGACATGTTTCAACTTAGACATTTTCTGAAGAGCAGGTTCTGAGGGATGCCCAAGATCAATGGGGAAAGAGAAAAAGACAAAACAGCTTAGAAGTAAATAGCACAAGGAAAAAGAGAGAGTTTAGAGAGATGTCTATGCTTAATTAGAGATTTTTCAGATTTTCAGTTTATCTGAAAAATCTGGTTGAAGCCTCAGTTTGCTTCTTATACTTTATAAGGCTGTGTCTAAATATCCTTTTGGGAAATTTTTATTTCTGCATCTTACAGAATACCTTTTAATGTACAAAAGGTATAGAATACCTTTTCATGTACAGAAGTATTGAGCTTTATATCCATGAAATATTCTTTTGGTTTGGTATATATTAAAAGGGCAAACATGGATTTCCATAAACCCTATGTAGTTCTTTAAATACCCTAAAGTAGTCTATCAATGCAAAACTTAATTAATTACCTTTTAAACTGAGAGCAATAGACACAGGCATGACTTAGTATGAGAAACACAGATGTGTACTTCGCATCTGAGATTGGACTCTAGTTCATGAAACATATTAGAGTGGACACAAGACCAAGTTCTTTTGATTTAGATGAAAAGTATATAGTAAGATTTGCATTGTAATGGATCCATTGACCCCTGGTCAAGATGGAATTGTCAATAGAAGTGTCTTATGTATGGTATGAATCATATCTAATGGTTCTATTAACATCATATTGAGAATGAAGTCTCAAGGAGCATGACTTAGAATAATGGAAATGGAAGAGGGCTTTATTTATTATTTTCATTTCATCTCTGTAAGTGTATTTTTTCACTTTTAAATCAGCTCTCATAAAAAAGCAAGCAATGATATACTTATTAAAATTATATCAAAGCATACAAATTTGTAAAAGGCATCTGATTTTAAAACAGATGTTTCTCCCCCTACCAGATCAATTCCCTAATGGCCTACACTTTACAGAATAAGAATGGACAGTAAGCAAACAGCATGCTTCTGCTACTTCTGAGTCTAAGATACTTGTGAAACCATGGGCAAGTGCCTCTATTTCCCTCTCTCAGATTCTTCATTGGAAAACAGGGATAACATAATGCCTGCCTTTCTTTCATATCTTAGGTTATAAGGATGAATCAAGTGATATAAGTGAAGTTTTTTCAGCATATTGGAAGAAACTGGTTGTTGAATTACAATAATTACTGATTTCTTATTCCAATTACATCAGAATAAGTGAACAAATTCAGTTATTATGCAGTAAAATGGGAAACCATCCATCTAGACAATTTTCTAATTGTTCAAGGTATTTCAACAAGATATTTTATGCAGTGGCATACCTGAAGTAATAATCTGTCTTATATGCCATTTTAATTTTTAAAATGTTTTATTATCTGAATTACACTCTCCATTTACTTAACAGTATAAGTGAGAAGGCAGTTCTCTCTTCAGACTTGTGAAAATTTATATAATGACTAATAAAACTGTCAAAGAAACAGAGAAGGTTACAGGGGCAAAGGGAGAAAAATATTTGTCTTATTACACGTTCATCTATATACTAGAAACAACTGAAATGTAAAGCTGTGATTCTAGACACCTGTGAACGGTAATGGAAGATCAGGGCAAAACAAAATAGCATTGCTTCTCTAGAAGGATCAAACTGAGAAACTGCAGGATACACCTCCCAGCAGACACAGGCCTTTTTCAGAATGGGAGGAAAAAACAACAAAAACATAAAAATGTAAATTTAATATTCCTCTGAAGGCAGAGAATAAATCTGAGTAAAGCAGAATAAATATGCATGGAAATTACAAACTTTTTCCAAATGTACGCAAGCAAAAGGGAGAAAAAAATAACTTTAGAAGTTCATGTGAAATGGCAGTTGCTACAAAATCAGCTTGGTGTGAAAAGAAGCTGAGGATGGATATGACCAATAATGAACAATCAATAAGTCCACTTATAGATTCACTCGTAAAGCTGAAACCTGAAACTTTTCCCCTGGATCTTTTATAGTTTAGACTTAGATTAGTTGTATAAACAAACATATTATCTGTTTGTGCAGCTACTCATATCATGGCTGTACTCCCTATTGGTTATAAGAGTGAATTTAAAACATTAGAAATTCTAATTTTTACAGTAGGTAAATGGCTTAAAACTTAGCTTTACTTTCTTCAAGGCACACCTATGTTTGGAATGGGAGCTTTTTTCTACCTCTATCATAATTCAGGGTTTTAAACTTCCATACCTGATCAGATGATCCTACAAATCATTTCGTAACTCGTTTCAGAGACACACACTACAACACAGAAAATGGAATCTTGAAGAATCTATGGAAGCACAGGGTCTCAGTTTCCTTTTTTTTTTTAAGATGTAAAATGGGGATTGTATAGAATCATTGTGAAGGTTAAACGTGTTCATTACCACAGTATTTTAACAGCACTCCGTTCATAGCAAGGTTAGTTATCGACAGGTGGCACTACAGATAAAGATCCCACTTGCCAGTGCAAGGAGGCATAAGACATGAGGGATCATCCCTGGGTTGGGAAGATCCCCTGGAAGAGGGCATGGCAACCCACTCCAGTCCTCTTGCCTGAAGAATTCCATGGACAGAGGAGCCTGGTGGGCTACAGTCCATGGGGTCGCAAAAGAGTCACACACGACTAAAATGACTTAGCACGCAAAGCGCATCTTCATCACCAGTCATCAAGTCCATCCTCCCCCTCCTTCTCATCACCAAGCTTATCTGCTCTCTCAAAGACTGAATGTGACACTTGCCTATTTTATAATATCTCAACTTTGATTTATGATGCTAAATGACAATAGTTAAAATATGCATGACTTCCCAAGTCGTTTTTAACCATTTTTTATATACTTTATCTGGGGAGTTCTTCATTATACATGTTGGATTTTTGGTGTGTGTGCATGTTCCTGTTGCTGCAACTGTGTATATATCCTCTGCCCCCAAAGTCACCATCAAAGCTTGCTCCCCACTTCCAGGTTCAACTTGAAGCTGGCCCTTTAAGAAGTACCCCCAAGAGTTTCTTCACTTGCAATCCATTACATACAGAGATGTATAATCAAGATCCATCAGAAGACTTTTATGAAGAGAACGCTCACTCACTGTGAGCGTTCCATATACCTATCAGTGCTAGTGCCCTTTTGTGAGTCCTTCGTGGAATTTTAACATAGGTCAAATTGATCATGAACTCACTATTTTTTCCACCTCTTGCACATCTTAACCACAATGTTGCCATTTTTCAATTTGCAAAACATACATATCTAAACAAAGGCAAAACAATAGAACCCTCTGATATGTTTCTCAATCACTGGACATTATATACCACATATAACTTACTGGTTCACTGAGGACACCAGTTGGTTTGTGCTTCATCTCAAAGATATCCTCTGTCTACTGTAGGAAATGATGGAGTGGGTGATGCATTTGTTCCCAACCATAACAATTCTGTGAAATATTTATTTTCCAGCAAGCAAAATAATGTACAATATTGAGGCAGAGAAAATTACCAGGTTGGTAGCTGTAAACCACTGTTTTTCAGAAGGCCTGACAATATGTCAATCAGTGTAAGGATATTTTGGAGTACTATAACTTTTCTCCCATCTCATTCACACAAAAGATGAAATGAATTCTTTCTACAACAGAACAACCATAGGTTTTTGCAGTAGTTTCTTTGTAGAAAGTGGACTTTCTTCCAACTGAGGTAATAAACCAAGTTTTCTAAAAATATGTACACAAATATGCATACAGGAGCATACATCACTGTGCATCTTAGATCTCTGCATTCCATTGCGGATATATGAATAGTAATATTGTCGTGCTTTCTGATTAAAACATATCCTGTTTATAAAAGCAGATTCTCCAGAACAAAGGATTAAGCCACAATAAAAGCTCCCTTTTATGCCATTTCCTTAGAGAACTGACAAGACAGTATAGTAATATGTCTTGTTCTTTTCAAGACTAAATATCATTTTAAAAGATCTATTCTCAGTCTACAGAAACGCTTGAACAGCTCATTCCTATTTAAAGTGTCTTTGAGGAGAACATCACCTTTCCCTTGGATCTAATTGTCACTGTTTTCTTAAGTGGCTGCAGAACTTGTGAGGCTGTTTCTGTGAACCCCTGGGCATTTCCCAAGCATGCATTTGCCATTTGGGTAGAAGTGAGGATGAGGGTCTTGTTTCTATCTCCCTACCTGGCTTTATTTAAAATGAAGCTCTTTGTTTCTATAGCAAAGAGTGCAGAGGCAAATGTCCACTAAACTGTCTTCCCACACTCTCTTTGCCCAGAGATACCTCTTTGGATATGTGACAGGTCAATTAGAAACCAGGAGCCTGGGAATATCTCATTTTATCACTAATTCTGGGTTGGCAACCTGTCTTTTGAATTCCCATGAAGTCCAGATTCCAGGAATCAAACCGATGTGGTTTCCTTCATGTTTCTGCCTGGCTTCAGCCTTGCTACATATCCTCTATTTGCAAAGTCACTGCCAAAGGTGAGATTACCCACTAGGGCAGCACAAGTGTCAGAGAAGGGAAAGTGAAGGGGACAGTGCACAATTATTAGGTCATTTAATCATTTCAGGGATTCGATTATCATGATTGACTCTCCTTCAGTCCCACTGTCATCAAATAATTGCACTAACTGCATCTCCACCTCCTCTCTGGATCTATGGCTTGTGTGACCTTGGGTAAGTCATTTAAACTCTCAGAGCCAATTCCTCTTGCCAAATACAACACACTAAATTACTGTTTGAGCTGAATCTTCTTTATGCCTTATTGCTTCATTTCAAATGATGGGTTTACAGGAGTTCAAAACAGTGCATCAGCTTGGTTCACCTCCGAGAAACTTCTTAAAGCACAGTTCTAAGGATCACAAAAAGACATCTTAGCCATCCAGGGAATCTTCAAAGTAATTCAATGGAATTGAGATTCAATGGAATCTCAGTCCACTGATTGCTGAGAAATAGTTTAGTTGTGCTGTGGAGTATTATCACCTCGATTAGAGATGAATACACTGTTTCAGTAAGTGAGACAAAGAGTTATAATAAAGTATGTCTTAAATGATAAATGTGTCCAAGAGTATATTTGATGAATTAGAAGGTGGTTCGTAGTTTCCCCTATTTCTACAAAGAAGCTGCTGTGCATCCATGGAAGACATCCTAACCCAGTGCTATGAGAACAGCCCTCTTCTTTCCTAGATTCAAGGACCACCTGTTTTATGACTTCTATAGGACATCGCAAATACATTAAGAAGAATAAGTTGATAGCATGTGAGAATAGCTTAAAGTGAAATTCTAACCAAAATGACAAGAGGATCTCATAAACAGCCTGACCCTCAGCATGTCCCACAGGTAGTACCACGGCCCAGCAAAGCAATTAGGGTAAACATCCAACAGACAATAAAGGAGAAGGCTGGCCAGAGCCCCAGATGGTGTTGCTGTAAAAACACATTCCAAAGCTTGGCATCTGGATTTTGCAGCTGCCATGCACAGCCCATATGTGGCAATAAATACTGGTTCTGAGGCTGGAACAGCTAGAGGTGAGGGTCAAATGGAACCATCTGAACCATCACAGTGGGACAAACAGACAAAGCACGGAAGTGATTGTGAAATGGCATGTAATTTTTCATATCCTTACTCTTTTATCAGTCTCAGCTGCTGAAATGAAATGCTGAGGTAAACTTTCAGCAAATAAGGGTTTGTAAAAGAACATCAGCTAGCATAAAATCATCCCCTTTTTGTCACTGCTCTTTATTTTGCCAATTTCCAATATTAAGCTCTGCTCATTTTCATCTTTTCTTAGTATATCTTTTTGGGACCATATTTTAATTTGTATTTATTTTTTAATTATGAAAGTATGATAACACATTTACAGGAGACTCGGAAAATATAGAACAAGGTTACATATAGTTCACCTATATGTTACAGTTATTTTGAAGTAGATAAATTAAGATTTTTTAGTTGGAGTTTCAATATCAACCTCTTAAAAATTAATAGGATGCACATACAGAGAAGTAGAAGGATATAGTAAACATGAAAAGAACTGTGAACCAATTCAACATAATTAAGATGTATACAATTGTCATACAACAGTAGGATAAAATTCTATTCAAGTTCACATAGACTGCAAACTAGAATAATTTGGAACATATAGAGAGACAAAAAAACAAGGCATAAAAATTTCATAGTACAAAACATACAGAAATCATACAATCTGTTCTCTTACCACTGTGGAATTATGTTAGAAATCAATATGAAAGGACATTTGATAATAACCCACATATTTTTAAGTGCAATGTGACATTTACTGAGAGAGATCTTCAATTTAGCCACTGAGAAAAAATTTTTTTCTCCCTAACCTAACTAAGGAGATTAACATAAGGGATTCCCTGGTAGCTCAGACAGTAAAGAGTCTACCTGCAATGCAGGAGACCCAAGTTCGATCCATGGTTTGGGGAAGATCCCCTGGAGAAGGAAATGGCAACCCACTTCAGTATTCTTGCCTGGAAAATTTCATGGTCAGAGAAGCCTGATGGGCTACAGTCCATGAGGTCACAAGAGTCGCACATGACTTAGCGACCAAACTGCCACCACGATGAGGGCATTAGACAAAAGTTATATATTCTCAAGAAAAGATATTTTGGAAGTTAAACGAAGAGATCATACCTTTTTTCTTTCCCTTGTGTGTGTGTGTGTTTTGTACAGCAGAAGTTCGGTGAGGGGGCGAACTCTGAAGCAGAAGAAGGATGCTATAGAAGAGGGTCATGGCAGAGATGAATATCGAAATACTTGAAACTCAGCTGAATTTTTTAAATGGTCTGCCCATCTGAGGAAGATGAACATAATTTTCCAACTTCCAAAGTTAAGAAAACTGAAAATGTATATAGAATGAGATAAAAAGTAACACAGACTTGAACTGCTATATTACCATGTCCCTCCCACTCACAAAGTTACCTAGTTCAATTATGTTGGTTATTACTTAAACCAGCTAATTCCACTTTTAGCGTTGATCTAAAATTTCCAGCTACAGATTCACTTGAAATTCATACAAGTGGATTTGAATCTACCTTTGTAATCTCCTATACATACTTTCCAAGTAGGAAAAGGAGTACGTCAAGGCTGTATATTGTCACCCTGCTTATTTAACTTACATGCAGAGTACATCATGTCAAACGCTGGGCTGGAAGAAGCACAGCTGGAATCAAGATTGCCGGAAGAAATATCAATAACCTCAGATATGCAGATGATACCACCCTCATGGCAGAAAGTGAAGAGGAACTAAAAAGCCTCTTGATGAAAGTGAAAGAGGAGAATGAAAGAGCTGACATAAAGCTCAATATTCAGAAAACGAAGATCATGACATCTGGTCCCATCACTTCACAGCAAATAGATGGGGAAACAGTGGAAACAGTGTCAGACTTTATTTTTGGGGCTCCCAAATCACTGCAGATGGTGACTGAAGCCATGAAATTAAAAGACACTCCTTTGAAGGAAAGTTATGACCAACCTAGATAGCATATTCAAAAGCAGAGATATTACTTTGTCAACAAAGGTCCGTCTAGTCAAGGCTATGGTTTTTCCAGTGTTCATGTATGGATGTGAGAGTTGGACTGTGAAGAAAGCTCAGTGCCGAAGAATTGATGCTTTTCAACCGTGGTGTTGGAGAAGACTCTTGACAGTCCCTGGGACTGCAAGGAGATCCAATCAGTCCATTCTAAAGGAGATCAGTCCTGAGTGTTCACTGGAAGGACTGATGCTGAAGCTGAAACTCCAATACTTTGGCCACCTCATGAGAAGAGTTGACTCATTGGAAAAGACTTTGATGCTGGGAGGGATTGGGGGCAGGAGAAGAAGGGGACGACAGAGGATGAGATGGCTGGATGGCATCACCAACTCAATGGACATGAGTTAGGGTGAACTCCTGGAGTTGGCGATGGACAGGGAGGCCTGGCGTGCTCTTACTCATGGGGTCGCAAAGAGTCGGATACGACTGAGTGACTGAACTAAACTAAACTGATACATACTTTCCATGATCCTGACATGCTGGCTCCTTACTTCAAATTCACAGAATGTGGCTTATCAGTAGGATATAAAACTATTATCTTTTGTCATATGCTAGCAAAATTTAATACACATTATTTTGCTCCAGATTCCACTCAAGACATTAGTTGAAGAAATGCTTAAATGACATTATAACAAAGCATTTTATTTATGAGATAGAGTCAAATAACATATCGTGACACATCGTTATCAAAAATCTTTATGGTATTTTTTCTTATTACTCATTTTTTCTCAAGTGTGTCTTAACCTGTAATGGAATCTGAAAATACTGGTAACAACATCTTTAGTTATACCACCAATCTCTCACTTCTTAAGCTGGAAGCAGAAAATTATAAAGGCCCTGAAAGCCATTGAAATAATCAGATTAGTAAGGTAGGCAATCCTTTGCTGAGATAATGTTGCTGAAAACACAAATCTTTTTTTTTTTTTAACCAGCTGTTTTTCACTGTTTTTGGCTTCCCAAGTGGTTCAGTGGTAAAGAATCTGCCTACCAATGCAGGAGACACAGGCTTGATCCCTGGGTCAGAAAGATCCCTTGGAGTAGGAAATGGCAACCCACTCCAGTATTCTTGCCTGGGAAATCCCATGGACAGAGGAGCCTAGCAGGTTACAGTCCAATACATGGGGTTGCAAAGAGTAGGATACAACTGAGCACTCATTTCTAGTTTCACTGTTTACACACAGACTATTTTGCCCTTCTTCATTGTTATTGAGAGTTTGTACTTTCTTAAAAATAACACTTTTAATTCTTTTAGTCAATATATAGTGATTTACTATTGGTCTAGCAATAGGTCTTTTAGAAATACTTTTCTAGTATTCTATGCACATTTAAAGTGCCTGCCCATTTTCATGGTGTCTGCATTTGACCACAACAGCTTGCCAATTAAGTTTTCCCAGGTCTTATCATCTCAGTGTTCAAAAGAGCTTCTAATGTCCCACATGCTCTGTGAAGCTTCTCAGCAATAAAGATCATCCAAAGGGTTGTTTGTTCTGCCTAGTCATAACCTTTGGGCTACATCCTGTGTGCTGAAAAGCCAAACTTTTCCCTGAAACGGTTTGCTGAGAGCTCAGTCTAATTTGTGCACCACGTGTAGCTAAATAATAAAAGAGAGGCTGGTGATCACAGGCACCCTTCATGCAGATTATCAAGTGTAAATTAGCCAAGTGTTTTCATAGCTCTTAATTATTGACAACAGACAGACTCATGGAAGAGTCTGCATCAGCCACACAACTAGGTAATGCGAAACCTCGTGCCACTCCTGGGCAATTATATCTCTGCTGAGACTTGAGGAGGGGAGGGGGACCACCAGGTGTCCACCAGGAAGGGTAGAATTTGTGGATTAGCAAAAAGCGAGGGCTAATGAGGTTGTATTCTAGGAGGACTTTCATTAGCAGTCCTGTATGAGTGTGTAATGTGGAGACCATTTTCAAAAAGGATCTAAGAATTCCCTAGGACATCACTGGTGCACAATGTAAATTACCGGGGTAACCAGGCTGGCTTACTCAGAGGGCGCCAGGGTTTGTTTGTTTCAGTGCTCCCTGTCAGCCTTGGCTTCATCCTCTGCGCTTAGCAAAAGGCTTCTTGAGAGTAACTTATTCTTCTTTTCTCCTTTCTCCATCAGTGTTTTCCACAAATAAAGTCCTTTAGAATACCAACTGATCAATCATGGAAGTTTTTTGTACTAAGTTTTTGTACTAATGCTTAAACCTCTTACTGGCTTTAAGCTAAATAAGATATGAGAAGATGTTTATGATAATAAAAGAGAATGTTTTGTGTATCATTTTCACAAACACAAACTTATTGAAAAGCACACCAAGGACTTAACTTCTGTGACCTCTGTTTATACTTTATGACCTTGATGGCATCCTCATCATGCACAGAAGGAAAGAGATTAAATGATTTTCCCAAATCACATACCTTGTAATTGGTACAGACCTGGTTTTTTGTGCAAAGATGCATCACAAACATTCTTAAACATTATAAAATGTAATAACAGTAATGATACTTAAATACTGACTTTTAAAATTTTTTCCAGGAAAATAAAATAGTATCTCAAGCTTCTCTTTTGTTGTCATCTATACTTTTTGTTCTGTTAGTACCATTTCTGCTAGTGAAATTAAAACCAGACGATCACTGGCAGCTAAAGAGAAATTATCTAAAGACAAACCAAATTTTGATCAACTGTTGACAATTAGGTGGCTTCATTGGGTTAATGAGTTTATAGACACATTAGCTATCACATACAGAGAGCTTCGATAATTGATCATTTTGGAATCAAAGATTTTTTTTTGATGTGATAATTGAAACACATGCTCAAGGCTGACAACAAAGCTGGCGTACAACCTACAGAACAACCTCCAGACAGAAACACTGGTCAAGTGTCATGAGTACAGCTAAATGTGAGAAGAAATTGCAAGTTTTTCACATATACCCATGCATTCCTTTTGGCAAGACTCTTTTCTCATTGCTTTCTACAAAGTAAATTAAAATATATTTTTCTAGATGAAAATAGTACTGATGTTAGAGAGCTGCATAAAAACAGAATGTTTTCTTCTACCATGAACATGAATCTAAAATGAAATGTAGTCCCTATTCTTGCTCTGTCTTTATCCTCTGATGTCTATAAAATAGCTTTGCTCTCCAAATCTATGGGGCTTCTGAACTAAGAGTGTGCATAGTAACTGTGTCCCCCTGCCCCCCAGACTGCTTGTTTTCCTGGGTTCAGAACCAACCACATCTTCTACTATTATTCAGCACTTCAGAGGTTAATTTTTCTTGCTCAGGGAGCCTAAGAAACAGACTTGCCACCACTAGGTGGCACTGCAGATTTGTGGTCACATGGTCTAATCCTAAAGATTGGAGCTTAAATATATTTATTATCTATACTACGTCTACTCAGTAGTTGAATTGTTTTAAAAACACGAGCCACTTTACACTCAGCTTGTTTCATTAATTCTTACAAATATTTATTTTGCCCACACTTTTCTTTAAACTTAAAGGAACGTTTAAGAAAGGCTTTCTCTACTTTCAGACTCATTTTACTGAATTTGATTTCAAAACCTCCAAAAAGTTGTCTCCTCTGCTTTCACTGAGTAATATCACATTTGTATATTATATATATATAAAACCCAGTCCCCAGTGTTAAATTCAGTCCTTCATCCCTTGATATTTGGAATCTTAATAATCTTACTCTCTAGTTTTTTCATCAAAAGCACAGTTTAAACTTTGCAAGTCAATATATTTTTCTCTGAAAAAAGATACAGTAGCCTGCCTCTGATGCACAAAACTGGCAACTGAAGTTTAATGAAAAGGTCATTAAAGCTTGGGTCAGAAGAACTGGGACTTTTTTTCTGTTCTGCCAGTTTTCTGCCCAGTGACTCTGAACAAGACACTTAACCCCTTTGATCCTCGGTTTCCTCTTCTGTCAAATGAAATGCTGGTTCAATAAAGAAATAAAGGTTAAACAAATGTAACTGAAATTAGTGCCTAAAACAGAGTAGGCCTTTAACAAATGATTTAATTTAAAAGTGTTTCGACTTCTCATTCTAATTTCACAACCAAAAAAGAGATTAATAATATAAACAACTTGCACTAAAATCAAACTTTAAAATGTAGAATAATTCTTCCCTTTTTTCTAGCAGTTCTGAAAGGCATTCCATCTGAGCCTCACATAAGACTAATGGTAAGAATTTTTGGTAATTTTGTTTTAAGATTTTATATTCTCAGCTTAGATAAAGGAGATAAAATCATCATTTTCTCAAAAAGTCCCACAAAGAAATGTCTTAATTACTAACTACATTGCAAAGTTACTTCTAAGTTTCATGTCTTCTTACTTCCTGAAAAACAGCAACCACATTAGAAAAACTAAGTTTTACATTGATCCAAATAAAATGTGAACATCCACTATTCACTAGAATAACTGAAAATGATACCTTAAAAAAAAACAATAGATTTAATACCTTGTCAAACAAAATCATAAGTGACTACTTAGCTAAATTCTCTTTAAATACAGTAATTAAGCAAAGCAAACAACAGCAAATGAAAAAAAAAATTATGTTCAAAATGTTCCTTTTCAGGCTTCCCCGATGGTTCAGTGGTAAAGACACTGCACACCGATGCAGGAGACTTGAGTTAGGTGCCTGGTTTGGGAAGATACCATGTGGAAGGAAATGGCAACCCATTCCAATATTCTTGCCTGGAAAATCCAATGGACAGAGGGGCTTAGCGGGCTGCCCTCCATGAGGTCACAAAAGAGTTGGACATAACTTAGCAACTAAACAATAATATGTCCTTTTTACTATTTATAATACTACATTTCAAATATAATAGATTACGAGTTTTGTTTAATGTCAATTTTTCTATTCATGTTTCTAGGCTGTTTCTTAACCATTCATTCCTGCTCACTGCCTCTAGAGCTTAGAATCCACATCTGTGTCTATTAAAGCCACAATCTTCTTATGGAAGAAACCCAAATATTTAGATGCAAGAATATGCCATTTTCATGGTGCCAACATATGTTGTCATTTCTCAGGAGCAAAGAAGAAAAAAATTCTGATTTTGCATCATTTTAAATTTATTCACACCTACTGACCATACTGTATGATTTTTATTACCCAACTAGATTTTATTGTTTTTTAAACCGGGAGAAAACTTTGTTTCATGTCAAGACATACATTTCATAACCTTTGGTAATACTAGATTTGACTGAAGACGGCTTCTTCTTCTGAAATGGAGCCATGCAATGAATACTATACTTCTTCAGTTTACAGCACACAGCTTTTTATGTAAATTACTTCTACAGTAATTATTTTTCTACACTTGATTTAATTTTAAATACCTCTTCCCTGCAAATATATTTAAATATTTGACTCAGTTTGTAGATATACTTCTTTGGCCTTTATGAACTTATACTGTTGATTTCTGAATTCAACTTTTGAAACTATCTCCAAGGAGCAACCATTCTAATATTCTCATTAAAGTCAAAATTTTAGTATTGAAATCGTGTATTTCAGAGGCAGTCCCCTCTTTACATAAATATAAACATCTGTTGGAATCTGGAAAAACACAGAGACATGCCAACTGAGAACTCCTATAGTGTGCTTACGTCTCAAAAACTTGCTTGCAATATTTCCTAGTTCTGTTTAGCTGGGATCGTAAAAAGCTCCATACACATGTCTAATGCCAATGTCAGAGCTCCCACATATTTTTCAAAGCAACATAAGTTTAAGGTTAATACAACCAGCTATATAAATTAATTTAATGTTTTTAATTAAATTAATTTAATTTTCCTACACAGAATAAGTCACCTTTTCTAAGCAGGTGCCCAGTTAGAATTCATTTACAAAAATGTTTTATCGCTAAAATAAAAAGAAGATGCAAATTGTTTACTCTATCAAGTTCTACTGAATATAAGTGAAGTGACTTATGAATAAGCCCAGCATACATTTGTCACTCCAAGTCGACATATTAAGCATCAGGTTTGGTTTTATTTTTAAAAAAAGAGTGGTCTCTCCTCATTTATGAATAAAGGCCACAAAAAAAGCAAACACACAACCTAGGTGTGTAAGGAATGAAATGTGGACAACGTCAAAGAGAGCGTCTCTTCTAGTCAGTTAACACACTCATGTTTGATTCTGAAGGTCAAGACCCTGTCTGCCTCAGCTGCTATTTCATTTTCACAACTCAGTCATGGCCAACAAACTGCAAGTACTTTGACTAGCTGTACTAATTTACCTTTTAAAAAAAGATGAAAATGATGTTTAAGTCAAAAAAGTAAAACCAATCATCTGCTAAGGTTAGGGGAGATTTCTGTCTGAGATACATCACATTTAGGCATGTGGCCCCAGCTTCACCTTGCCTTGAGCAAGAGGAGCTAGGAGAAGAGATATTGAAAGGGAAAGGGAGACAATATTTCCATCTGTATGATGATAGAATGGGATAACGCTGAAGATTTGTTGAAAGCGCAATAGGAGCCAGCCAAGTCCAGGAATTTTCAACCATTATAAGATTCAAAGAATTTATTCTCTTGGGCTCCAAAATCACTGCAGATGGTGACTGCAGCCATGAAATTAAAAGATGTTTGCTTTTTGGAAGAAAAGTTATGACAAACTTAGACAGCATATTAAAAAGTAGGGACATCACTTTGCCAACAAATGTCTCTATAATCAAAGCTATAGTTTTTCCAGTAGTTATATACAGATGTGAGAGCTGCACCACAAAGAACGATGCTTTTGAATTATGGTGCTGTAGAAGACTCTTTTGACAGTCCCTTGGACAGAAAGATCAAAGCAGTCCATCCTAAAGGAAATCAGTCCTGAATATTCATTGGAAGGACTGATGCTGAAGCTGAAGCTCCAACACTTTAGCCATCTGATGCAAAGAGCTGACTCATTGGAAAAGACCCTGATGATGGGAAAGATTGGAGGCAAAAGGAGAAGGGGATAAGAGAGGATGAGATGGTTGGACAGCATCACCAACTTGATGAACATGAGTTTGAGCAAACTCCAGGAGATAGAGAAGGACAGGGAAGCCTGGCATGCGGCAGTTCATGGAGTCACAAAGAGTCAACACCACTTAATGACTGAACAACAAAGACTCAAAGTAATCTTCCAAGTATACTGAGGGCCTGCGTTTTACAGATGAGGAGACTAAAATGACCCTAGCTGAATAACTTGATCAACATTACAAAGTAAATCAAACCAAAGCTGCGATAGAATTCAGTTCCAGGCCTTTCAAGCTCTAAAATCAACATGCTACTATGAATTGTAGTGATTTTGAAGTAAGTAGATCAGTATGCTACGACAGCTAAAGCCTTTGACTGGTGGATCACAACAAACTGGAAAATCGTTCAAGTGATGGGAATACCAGACCACTTTATCTGCCTCCTGAGAAATCTCTATGTAGGTCAAGAAGCAATTAGAAACAGACAGGGAACAATAGACTGGTTCCAAATTTAGAAAGGAGCATGTCAAGGCTGTATATTGTCACCTTGAATATTTAACTTATATGCAGAGTATATCATGAGAAATGCCGGACTATATGAAGCACAAACTGGAATCAAGATTGCTAGGAGAAATATCAATAATCTCAGATATACAGATAACATCACTCTTATGGCAGAAAGTGAAGAGGAATTGAAGAGCCTCTTGATGACAGTGAAAGAGGAGAGTGAAAAGGCTGGCTTAAAACTCAACATTCAAAACACAAAGATCATGGCATCCAGTCCCATCACTTCATGGCAAAAAGATGGGTAAACAATGAGAGACTTTATTTTCTTGGGCTCCAAAATCACTGCAGATGGTGACTGCAGCCATGAAATTAAAAGATGCTTGCTCCTTAGAAGAAAAGCTATGACCAACCTAGACAGCATATTAAAAAGGAGAGACATTCCTTTGCCAACAAAGGTCTGTCTTGTCAAAGCTATGGCTTTTTCAGTAGTCATGTATGGATCTGAGAACTGGACCATAAAGAAAGCTGAGCACTGAGGAACTGATGCTTTTGAACTGTGGTTTTGGAGAAGACTTGAGAGTCCCCTGGACTGCAAGGAGATCCAACCAGGTCCTCCTAAAGGAAATCAATCCTGAATATTCACTGTAAGGACTGATGCTGATGCTGAAGCTTCAATTCTTTGAACACCTGATTGGAAGAACTGACTCACCTGAAAAGACCCTGATGCTGGAAAACATTGAAGGTAGGAGGAAAAGGGGATTACAGAGGATAAGATGGTTGGATGGCATCACCGACTCAATGGACATGAGTCTGAGCAAGCTCTAGGAGTTGGTGATGGACAGAGAGGCCTGGCATGCTGGAGTCCAAGGGGTTGCAAAGAGTCGGAAACAACGGTTTGACTGAACTGGACTGACATAACAAAGATTTTCCTGTATTTATATAGAAAAAATTTCTTAAGAATGCTTCATTAGAAGGGTGGTTCCTCAACTAAAACTGACATGTGGAAAATCAGGAAAAACCAGTAAGTCAAAACTTTGGAGCTTTACAGCCAGCTCTTAATTTTCTGTGGTTATAGACCTAAGTCCTAGATGTCATTATCATTATCATCATGTTTGGATGTTGTTGTTGTTTAGTTGCTAAATTATGTCCAACTCTTTGTGATTAATGGACTGTTGCCCACCAGGCTCCTCTGTCCATGGGATTTCCCAGGAAAGAATGCGGAAGAGGGTTGCCATTTCCTTCTCCAAGGGGTCTTCCCAACCCAGGGATCAAACCCATGTCTCCTACACTGGCAGGCAATTCTTTACCCCTGAACTACCTGGAAGGCCCTCATATATGGTAGCTATCCTCAAATTTGATTAGTATAAGAAGTATTTTTAAAAGAAACATCCTCTTTGACTTCTAATATTAATAATTATTTGTTTGTATTACTTGAATACATATATGAATTCACAAATATAAGCTTAGATCTAAGTTTCATAAGTTTACGGTCTTGGGCAATAAAAAAAATTAGGTATAAAACTATGTCACTTCTAAAATTTAGATTAACAGCCTGTACACCTGTGGCTGATTCATGTCAATGTATGGCAAAACCAATACAGTATTGTAATGTAGAATAAAGTACTAAAATTTTTTTTGATAGATGATATTATGTAGCTGAAACTAAATGTCACTTGCAATATTAATCTGAGCCTTTCGGGAACCATGTGAATGATTCAGAAACCACTCACCCTTTTCTATTCAATCTCCTGCAAACACTTTGTTCTTACAGCCTACTTTGCTGTACATTCTTTGTTTTTCACTAATGCCTCACATATTAGTAAAACTTTATTTGCCTCTAGATCAAACACATTTAAGAACTATCATTTGGAACAAAACCAATTGTTAAAAAAAAATTAGGCACAGAAGTCACAACTGAATGACTTGTCACAGGTACTTTTCACACAACCCAGAAAAAGTGCCTTAGGTTGTGTTTCTTTTTTTTTTTTCCAGTTATCAATTAAATAAAAATCCAAATTAAAAACTTTTTTGATAATGAATCTTCATTTATGAGGATAAAACTGGAGGGCTCAAGTTCCTGAAAACTTATATCAAATGATCTCTTAAACTCATTGTACTGAACAATTTTTCTCTGACAAAAATTGATTACTACTTTGGCCTTCCCTGATAGTTCAGTTGGTAAAGAATCCACCTGCAATGCAGGAGACCCTGGTTCGATTCCTGGGTCAGGAAGATGTCCTGGCGAAGGGATAAGCTACCCATTCAGGTATTCTCTGGCTTCCCTTGTGGCTCAGCTGGTAAAGTATCTGCTTGCAATGCAGGAGACCTGGGTTTGATCCCTGGATTGGGAAGATCCCCGGAGAAGGGAAAGCCTAGAGAATTCCATGGACTATACAGTCCATGGGGGTCACAAAGAGTCGAACACAACTGAGTGACTTTTACTTCACTTTCACTATTACTACTTTACAACATCATTTTAACATCAAACAGGTGGTACGCTGCAGATTTGGGAGACAAATCAAGCTAAAAGAAATAGTAAATATATATGTATATATTCAAAGAAAGAAGAAAGTGAAAGTCACTCAGTCATGCCCAACTCTTTGCAACCCCACAGACTATATACAGTCCATGGAATTCTCCAGGCCAGAATACTGGAGTGGGTAACTGTTCTCCTCTCCAGCTGATTCTTGACCATCTGAGCCATCAGATAAGCCCAAGAATAGCAGGGTGGGTTGTCTATCCCTTCTCCAGGGGATTTCCTGACCCAGGGATCAAACCGGGATCTCCTGTATTGGGAGTGGATTCTCTACCAGCTGAGCTATCAGGGGATAGAACATAACATTTCCAAAGTCAGCAACATGTGCCTTTCTATTAAGGAAAAGTGAAAGTCACTAAGTCGTGTTTGACTCTTTGTGACCCCATGGACTGAGCCCATCAGGCTCGTTGGTGAAATTCTCCAGGCAAGAATACTGGAGTGGCTTGCCATTTCCTTCTCCAGGGATAGAGCCTAGGTCTCCCACATTGCCGGCGGATTCTTTACCAACTGAGCCACCAGGGAAGCCTGTTAAGGAAGACAATTCTATCATTCATGATTTCTGGTTGTAGGGAAAATACTCTAAGTAGGACAGTTATTCTTACTGGAGAGAAGTCCATGTGTTTGAGAGAGGATAATTCAAGTTTGACAACTGGCCTCACATTGAGATGTGAATATGGAATTACTCTCATCACTATCATGAACCTAATTGAGCCCCCATATGCAGAGTACTCTGTGTTAGGCATTCAGACTAATGCCCCTGCAGTACAGCCTAATTCTAAAATCATACAGATGAAAGACTGTCTCCTCTCACCTAAAACATAGAGTCTGCTGATTTCTCCCCTCGCTCCATGACAACCTACTCTTGCCAGCTCCAGGAATAAAGACTAGACTCAAAGCTTGGGAGCTATTCTGAGCTGCTCATGGGAGAAATATTACACAATTCCACAGCAAGTATCACTAGTGATACATTTATGATAAATAAAGTTGTGCTAAGCTTGGAATGTGTAAGCAGAGACACGAACAAAAGGCTTCAGCCTGTTCAGAATGATTCCTCTCTTGGTAGATCAGCACTAAAATAATAAATGCAATTGTTTATGAAGAATGAAAAATTTTAAAATTTGTCCCCTTGTTTTTTTTTTCTTTTTTAATATTTACCTTAAAGCTTTCATAAAGTTGAATATACATCATTCAGCACACCTGCATTCAACTTTCAGCACCAGTTATCAATGACCAGTTACGCAGTGTTTGGGAACCAGCTAAACATTCAGATTAAACAGCCAGTAAATCTTCCTGTTTCTTTGACTGAAAAATTCTGCCCCAAAGAAACAGGTTGTGTAAAATAAGATAAAGTCCAGCTATAATCAAGAGGCAGATTGTCTCCAAGGAATGAATTTATTTAAATTAAATTCATTGTTTACTCAGAAAAGTGCTAAAATGCTTTCTTGAAGGCTTTCAGAATATTTTAGGGAATCCATTCAGCATTGCCTTGGAGTTCCATCAGGAAAAAAAATGTTGAATGCCAGCATGTCAAAAGATAGTTGATGTCTCATGATTCCTATTTTTCTGAGAATGCTAAAATGTGTAGCACCTTCCACATGGCGCTGAGTTCATTTTGCTATCTCATAATTTCACATTTATTTCTTACATAGTGGTTCAATATCTAACGGTTTAGTTCTGGCCTTACACTAAATTATCTTCCATGAAACTGACGATTGAGCCAAGCTATATAGTTAGAATTAGAATGAGTATAAGCACACAATTTCAAGGTTAAACTTGTCTAACAATGGTATCTTCCTCCCTTACTTACCTATGCAACACATACCTATATATACACTAAGTACTTTATAAAGTCAAACTCAATTCTCAATCCTAGCTCAAGGGTCTTCTGGAATTCAAGGAAGAGCTAATGGATCTCTTCGTGCTCAAGAAGCCACAAACTCATTAAAAATTAGTTTAGACTATTTCTTTTCCTTTTATCCAAGAGGCAGGAAATTCCAAATAATAAGGTTACCTCATGCGAAGAGTTGACTCATCAGAAAACTCTTGACACTGGGAGGGATTGGGGGCAGGAGGAGAAGGAGATGACAGAGGATGAGATGGCTGGATGGCATCATTGACTTGATGGACGTGAGTCTGAGTGAACTCCGGGAGTTGGTGATGGACAAGAAGCCCTGGCCTGCTGCAATTCATGGAGTTGCAAGGAGTGGACACGACTTAGCAACTGAACTGAACTGAACTGAAGGTTAGATAAGCTGACCAACTACAAATTGACTATGTTCACAATACATATTATCTGACATAACAGTACTATGTTTACCTGTTTTAAGTTCTCATTATTTAACTTAGTTCCCTATGTTATTGTTCAGTTGCTCATTCATGTCCAACTCGTTGCGACCCTTTGGACTACAGCATGCCAGGCTTCCCTGTCCTTTACCATCTCCCACAGTTTGCTCAAATTTATGTCCATTGAATCAGTGATACTATCGAACCATCTCATCCCCTGCCGCCTTCTCCTTTTGCCTTCAATTTTTCATTATGGTAATACTGAACTGAACTGAGGTTAGATAAGCTGACCAACTACAAATTGACTATGTTCACAATACATATTATCTGACATAACAGTACTATGTTTACCTGTTTTAAGTTCTCATTATTTAACTTAGTTCCCTATGTTATTGTTCAGTTGCTCATTCATGTCCAACTCGTTGCGACCCTTTGGACTACAGCATGCCAGGCTTCCCTGTCCTTTACCATCTCCCACAGTTTGCTCAAATTTATGTCCATTGAATCAGTGATACTATCGAACCATCTCATCCCCTGCCGCCTTCTCCTTTTGCCTTCAATTTTTCATTATGGTAACTACTAAAAATAATAGACCTTAACTAAGATTTAATTAGCAAAATATTAGCAGCGCTTACTCCAGTTATTACAACAGCATACTTACATAAGGTACACAATTTATTATGCCCCAGACAGATCCTACAGCTAACTATGACTTTCAATTTTATAAAAAAAATTCAGCAATAGTAATATCTTGAGATATCTCGTTTTACTTAAAATTCTTTAAAATATGATGGTTCCATTTAAATCCTAACATGTTATGATTCTATTTTTTTAAAAAATCTCATTGTAGTAAACATCAACTTGAAAGAAAGAAGCAGCAAATGATAGAGTTTTCTCCCCACCCTAGATGAGAATCAGAAACCCCACTTGTTTGCCACAGTTTCTCTGTAGCCTCCATTGTATTCACACAGCCTCATCCTATGGAGAGTTGAGCTAAATGAGTCAGTATGTCAATTATGTGCTCTGGGAGCACGAAGAAGAAATAAAGAAGTTATTACCTTCCCAAGTTTCTCAGGTAATGAGACCCACTTCTGGAGATATGTGGCATTCTACCAGAATCTATCATGAGAATGAGCTTCGCAGTAAAATGCACAGAACTAATTTTTTAATGAAAATCCTCTACAGGTTTTCTGAGTTGAATCCACCTGACAAATGTCACTGGGCAATGTCATTACCAGTTAACCAGCACAGGCCTTTAGAACAGATGGTAGAGCGATGCCTTTTCATAAGTCAGGCTGCTAATTTCAGCCACCCCCCAATCCCCTGAAAATAAAATAAAATAAAATTGGCTCCATGTCACTCAGACATGACAGTACTTTGGATTTCTCCCCCATGATGTTTTTTAGCCTTGAGGCAGATATGACAGGCGCCTTATTAAATTCCAAAAATAAATGTGGAGCAAGGAGGCAGTGCATTCCAATGAGACATCCAACTTGTTAAAATGCAACATGCATAAAACTTGGTTCATTTTATTTTTAGCCATCATCTTCATCATTTTAAATCAAAATGGAAATATAATATTTGTTACCATAATCTAAGTAAAATTAGTACAGGGATGTGTTATTTTTTTTATAAAAATTAGCTATTCATTTGTTCACATGTACTGAAGTTGGAATTTCCCCAAAATATCGCCATCAATATCTATAAATAGGCTAAAAAGCAAAAAGATTTACCGAAGATTTCTCACTTTATATTTTAACATCCCCCACACATCTCCTAACATTTCCTTGGACAGACTCAAGGATATTTATGGATCCCTGCCTTTGTGCATGCTGTACATTTTCCTATCTGTATTTTTGTCTCTCAAACTATTACAATCCTACTTGGGTCCAACAGTTTGATTTTCACCATCTTTTCCTGACATCTACCCTCTTTCCTCAAACGATTATATATAAACACTCCTCCTGATTTCTTATAATATGTGTCTTGTTCATCTACTTAGCACTTAATTCATTTATTTATTTACTCTGCTTCATGTGTTAATAAACGTCCTCCACTAGAAACATATTTCTTCTCCTAGGAGCTCCTATGTATCCTTATATAACCTATGGCATCTAGCTTGAGGCAAGATACATATCAGGGATTCAATAAATGTTAAAAAGAAATAAACAGGACCAACTGCAAACATCATAATGATATAATCACTGTTATTTCTTCATTGTCTTACTACCATGACTCCAGAAAATCTGAACAATTGATCCCAAGAAGCAACCCAATCCTAAAGTCCCAATATGTGTATATTGTGTACTATAAAACACACAGAATTTCTGCATCTGGTCATTATCTTCAAAAAGCTTTAAGACTGAGTAGAGGGACCAGGGGTTCCCCCAGTGGCTCAGCTGTAAAGAATCTGCCTGCAATGCAAGAGACACAGTTTTGATCCCTGGGTCAGGAAGATCCTCTGGAAGAGGACATGGGAACCCACCCCAGTATTCTTGCCTGGAAAATCCCATGGACAGAGGAGCCTGGTGGGTTATAGTTCATAAAGTCACAAAGAGTCAAATATGACTGAAGCAACATAGCAAGCATGCACACAAGGACCAGGCTTTGAGACTTCTTGGGGCATCCCTGTGACTGACTCCTTACCAGCATTTGCCTTGGGATTAATCATATCTAAAGTATTTTAATGAATCATTTAATATTAAAATATTCCCATCAAGGAGGCAATGCTACCCCAGTGTGACATAACAGAAATCAGAGATTCAGAGAGTTGAAATTACTTGTGGGAGGTCACCTGCCTGCCAAGAAATGATACTACTGAGGTTCATGGTTGTGTATGTTAATGACAAAATCCATGCACGTCACACCCTTCAATGATTCCACAGTTTCACAAGCATAAATCCATATCCCAAGGAATCTGAGGAGACTGTACTAGCAAATCCATGATACCATACCCAGAATATTCAACCCATTTTACCCAGGTGATTTTTTCCTAACCTCTAAGGAAGGGACCAAGTTTCCATGCCCAGGCCCAGGGAACTCTGACAGGACCCCCTCCATTTAGACCAGTGTGCTCCCATGGATACTTCTAAGGCTTCCCTGGTGCTCAGAATAATCATCACTTTACTTAGTATCAGGGTACAGTTAGCAATCATGACCCAATAATGATTCAAGGTGCTAAAGTTTAGCTTATTTTTACTTCATTCTATTTCTCATGCAAGAAGCAAATTAACATTTTGCAATATGATCAAGTATAATCTAAAATGTTATGCAGACCATCATTATTTCTAGGAAACTATATAAGGTTAACACAAGATCATCTAAAGAAGGAGAAGGGAATGCAGATAAGGAGATGGTTGGATGGCATCATTGACTCAATGGATATGAGTTTGAGCAAACTTCGGGAGATAGTAAAGGATAGAGGAGCCTGGCGTGCTGAAGTTCATGGGGTTGAAAGGAGTCAGACATGACTCAGCCATTTATCAACAACAAAAATCATAAAGATGGGAGGGGCATTCATATAACTAAAATCCCTTCAGAGAACTTCTGTTGCAACATCCTAGGTCAGAAAGTTGACTAAGACAGGTTAGAGCAGGTATTAGGGATCTAACTGTCTTCCTTTTTATCTTTCTATCATCTCTCTCTCTTTTCTATCTCTGTAGTATTCTCCTTTGTCTTCCCTTGTTTGATTTCTTTAATTTAGTTAATTTTAAACCAGGTAATATCCTCAAATATTAAGGCACACTCTAATAGGCCATACACAATCTTCCAGGTTGAGGATCATATACAATTTGAAGGTCCTTCCTTACATATAAAATGAAGGCAAACCATAAAGACACTATCAGCCACTTTTTCCTCTTCCTTCAACGTGACACTCATGTTCAAGACTACTTCCTTCTGTTCTCTCGTCTACACTTCTTCTCCCTTTTCTGTTGAAGTTCAACAAGAAAGCTGTCTTAAGGGAGAACATTTGCTGTTTATACCACCCTCTTGTAAACAAGTCATGTCACTGTTATGATGTTGTATTTATAATAGAGCTGGATGCAAAAGAAATTTCAGCACGCTAGAGAAAGTATTTTCAGTAGACTTCAATAGAGAGTATATTCTGGGTAACGAGAGCATAAGCTAAGTGTCTGCTTTTCCACTAAATACCTTCCTACACCTTAGATTTAAGGTGCTTTATCTATATAATCATGTTTCTTTTTCAAAGTCAGAGATGTGAAAGAAGACTCTATCCTACACACAAAAAAAGAAACTTTGCTTGCCAAAACTTTGGTTAGAAAACAAAGCCTTGGAGGAAAGAACCTCAGTAGGGAAGAAGATTGCTATCTCTTCAGTTATATGCCGTGTTTTGTCTTTTGGTACACTTTAACTTTTTAGAATCTATTATTTCTTCTCCTGACACAAATATAAATGTATCCAATCTTACTTGAAATGTGTGAATCTTTAACACTAACAGCTGCTGCCAACTGCAATCCATAAGGCAATACATATTTCAGAATGTGAGTCTTCTCTTAGCATAAAAGTAAATCAAGACAAGTTGTTAAAAAAGCTTATTTCTCCCATGTTAACAAAATATCTACAAAGTAGTTCACAGAATTGAGCCTGGTAAATGTCTGTTTATTATCAAATCTCCTGATTTAAAAAAAAAAAAAGTGTTCTAAAGTCACTAAAATGGGCAGAGTGTGACTTTCAACTCCTTATGCACTTGGTATTTTAGATTCCAATCACATAAAGGAAAGGCCGATACAAATGGATGATCTATTCGTGATACTTAGTTTGCTTCCTGGTATTGACGAATAATACTGCAGTTGTGGAAAACCCCGAATTAGAGGTCAGAAGGTTTTTATACTAGCTTAGCCACTATTTAGTTCCCGTGTAAGTCTGCCACTTGACTTAACTTGTCCATACCCTAATTTTCTGCTCTGTCATTTGGGATCCATAATAATCTACTATTACAATTTACTATTCTTATCAACATCAAATGGATGGTGATTATTATTTTTAACTATTAATACTATTCATGCCAGATAAATAAACTACAGAAAGGCATAAGTGTAAAGTTGTACTGAAAATACTGTTGTCATTAAGTAACACAAACTGAATGTGGAGGAAACAAGAAAATAAAAAAATAACATTTGTCTATTTTCTTACGGCAATTATTTTAATTTCGGATTTGTGTACTTTATGGTTTGACTCAAAACTAGAAATAGAAATATGAGATTATTATTCTGTGAGTACCATTCCAAAAAACATATAATTTTCACAAAGACTTTTATTTCACCAGATTAAGTGGTCACGTACGGATGTGAAAGTTGGACTGTAAACAAGGCTGAGCGCCGAAGAATTGATGCTTTTGAACTGTGGTGTTGGAGAAGACTCTTGAGAGTCCCTTGGACTGCAAGGAGATCCAACCAGTCCATTCTGAAGGAGATCAGCCCTGAGATTTCCTTGGAAGGAATGATGCTAAAGCTGAAACTCCAGTACTTTGACCACCTCATGTGAAGAGTTGACTCATTAGAAAAGACTCTGATGATGGGAGGGATTGGGGGCAGGAGGAGAAGGGGATAGCAGAAGATGAGATGGCTGGATGGCATCACTGACTCAATGGACATGAGTCTGAGTGAACTCCAGGAGATAGCGATGGACAAGGAGGCCTGGCATGCTGCGATTCATGGGGTCGCAAAGAGTCGGACACGACTGAGCGATTGGATTGAACTGAACTGAAGAGGATGTTACAGAGTTAAAATTTTACTTATAAGTACATAGAATTTTTAAAATACTTCTTCTCATCCAGCCTTTGATATTTTGCTATTACTGTTTCTGACAACCAACCAGTAAAAGTTGGTGAACAGATATGTCTCTACATAATGCCAACTGAAGCATAAATGATCAAATATGTACAAAGTACAGAGATATCTGTATAAAAATGGAAGCATTTTATTTACTCACTCATCAAAACAGTTTATCAAGAGATGCTTGCATGGAGTTTATGGAATATACTCTTTTGAATTGTTACACCTGCTAATCATCCCTCACTTCTTAGTTACTCATCACACAAAAAGAAAAATCGAGGAAAACTTCTGAATACAGTGGTAGCTGAAATTAAAAATTACTGTAATCTGGTGTTCATTTTCGATTGTGTTTGTTCACAGTTTCATGAGAGGCCTGAGCTGCTATGTAAATTAGGTTATATAGGTTCCCTTGACACAGACATTTAGCTCTCATTCTCCCTGTCTATCTGTCTAGAGATTTTAGCACATCTTCCTTAGAAATATCAATATTTAATTAAGTTATTCAGTTCAATTCAGTCGCTTAGTCATGTCTGACTCTTTGCGATCCCATGAATCACAGCACACCAGGCCTCCCTGTCCATCACCAACTCCCAGAGTTCACTCAGACTCACATCCATTAGTCAGTAATGCCATCCAGCCATCTCATCCTCTGTTGTCCCCTTTTCCTCCTGCCCCCAATCCCTCTCACCATCAGAGTCTTTTCCAATGAGTCAACTCTTTGCATGATGTGGCCAAAGTACTGGAGTTTCAGCTTTAGCATCATTCCTTCCAAAGAAATCCCCAGGCTGATCTCCTTCAGAATGGATTGGTTGGATCTCCTTGCAGTCCAAGGGACTCTCAAGAGTCTTCTCCAACATCAATTCTTCAGTGCTCAGCTTTCTTCACAGTCCAACTCTCACATCCATATATGACCACAGGAAAAACCATAGCCTTTACTAGACG
>SJYC01118148.1:0-21934 GCA_006408675.1 Madoqua kirkii | reverse complement strand
TCCAGTGCATGAAAGTGAACAGTGAAAGTGAAGTCGCTCAGTCCTGTCCGACTCTTAGCGACCCCATGGACTGCAGCCTACCTGGCTCCTCCATCCATGGGATTTTCCAGGCAAGAGTACTGGAGTGGGGTGCCACTGAAAGGAGCAGGATTGTCCGTAGAGGTAGGAGGAGGATCAGGGGAGAACAGCAGCTATTATAGCATAAAGGGTCTTGGTTCTGCAAAGACTGAATGTGTTCTGGCAAATTCTCTTATTTTGGGACAAAGGATCCATGCCAGTGTCGAAGGATGGGAATTTTGTTCTCTCTCCGCAAGGTATTTAAGGAGCTGGACAACAGGGCAGCCATCTATGGGATGCTAAACCATTCCTGGAAATGTAAGAATATGGAAGCACTGTGGTTTGATAAGCCCCCTAGGTATATGTGTGTGTGTGTGTGTGTGAGGAGGGTGAGAGCCCTTGCAATGGCCAGCTAGATGAGCTAGCGAGATAGTCGCCAAGCTTACTTCAAAGGAGGGTGGTACACTGTCACTGTGATACTTCTGCTTTGCTGAGAGGGACCTGGAGGCGGGGGCTGGGGCTGGATTACTCCGGTCAGAGAAGAGAAACAAATCACAGCCAGCAGCTGTCGCTCTCTCCATTGCCCTCCAAATGAATGATGAGCAGATAGTTAAAGAATATTGATTTGTAGTGGCACCAAATCTAAGCCTTCTAAGGGCACTAAAGTATATTTCTTACATAAATGAATGAAAGATAAACAACTGGATTCACAGATGACATATTTATAGAAATGCATCGTTTTTTGTAAACTACCAGAAGCATCTTAAGTATATTGTAGATACATTTTTTTATGTCAATATCTCTAAGCCTCATATCATCACATTCTCTTAATTTTCCTACTTTCTCAGTCTCTTTAATGGGGCCCTCCCCTCTTCCCAAGCCTCAAATATTAGCTTCTGGAGGTTGAGTCCAGTATCCTCATCTCTTTTCCTTATACTGTCTTCCAACGTGCTCTCATCCATTTCCATGGCATTAGATACCACGCATGGGAGAATGACTTCCGCATTTACATCTTAAGTCCAAAGGTTTTCTCTGAGCCGCGGCTTATATCTAACTGTCTGTGTGTCTCACAAGAGTTTTTGATTCACCCCACCCCCGTTCTTCTCATTCCTATTTAAGTCAGAGTCCAGGAGACCTCTCCAATTCATCCTTCACTCTTTCCTTCATCCATCCTGCAGTCTAATCCATTAGCATGTTCTGTTAATTCTTCCTCCAAAATTCTTCCTACATCATCTCCTTCTCTCCACCCCACAGCTCTTGTCTTTGTCCTGCTGCCTGGAAGGAGTCCAGTGAAGAACATGCTGTATACATGCTACATCTTTTGTGAACTGCTGCCCGATTCATAGAATTTTGATACTTCCTCTGCCCAGACCCTGGGGACCACAGTGTTCCCACTAATAGGTATATGCACATGTTCAGTCAAGTCTGACTCTGTGACCCCATGGACTATAGCCTGCCAGGCTCTTCTGTCCATGGAGTTTTCCAGGCAAGACTACTGGAATGGGTTGCCATTTTCTACTCCAGGGGGTCTTCCCATCCCAGGGATCTAATCTGCATTTCCTGCATGGCAGACAGATTCTTTACCAACGATGCCACTTGGGAAGCCCATAAATAAGTATGTAAGATGTAAATGCTACCAGATCCCTAGGTAGGTGTATGTTTGGGTTATGGAGGCCCTTCTGCGTTGTGGGAAACCTTTGGCCTGTACTTGGGGAACCCGACAAGCGGAGGTAACACAGCGGATGTGCTGCTTGGAAGGAAGGCATTTGGGCAGTTTTCCGTCTTTCCTGGCACTTTTTCCTCCTTCTAGAGCCCCATCTCAGTGACCTTGGACATCTTTTGGTCTTACACATGTGTCGCTTGCCTGCTGTCACTTTTTTTTTTTTCCGGGGGATGGGGTGGGAAAGATTCATCCAGGAAGCTGATCTCAAGCATCCTCCCCGCACCTTGTCCTCCCCTTGGCTTGCCTGTCATCTGGCTTCCTAGTCAGGGTTGCTGATGTGTGGGAATGGCCAGTGGGATTTAATAATTAACAGCTGGGAAATAGAAAATTTTAATTTTTAATGAAACATTACTTTTTAATATTACTATTTTTTTTTCATTTTTTTTCCCCTTGCTCAGAGGAATCTTACCCATCAAGTAACCAAACTGGACATGGGTGTCCTGACTCAGTCCTTTCTAGAAGGTATCGAACTGAGTGGTCGTGCAGCGGAAGCGTGGCAGGTGGCAGGCTGGCCACCTGTCAGGACTTTGAGACCCTCAGGGGGTAGGCAGGTCTCATTCCCCTGATCTTGGAGCTCAGCACGGGGCCTGCCAGGGAGCAGGGACTTAGCGGAAGTGCCTGGAGGAGTTCAGTGCCTTGGTCTGACCCCTCCTGTTGATTAAGCAGTAGTCCCCTTCTCCTGCTCTCCAGCCCCCTACTTTCTTTATTTGTGAAATGAGGGTGATGACAGCACCCATTCTAGAAGGTACTTGTGAGTATTAAGTGAAAGAATCAAAGCCAGGGATTGAGCCCCGATGCCTGCAAGTGTTAAATAAGAATACCATCCTTTCCTCCTTTTCCTCCTCCTCTTTCTCTTCTCTCTGTTAAAAATATTACCTTCTCACCAAGTGTTCAGCTCACACGCAGCTCCGTGGCTTAGCTAATGGGTTGGGTCAGAACAGCTAAGAGATCCCTGACAGGCTTCACTGAGAACAGCAATGGGGGAGATGACAGTATACGGGAGGGTTTACATTCAGAAATAGCGGTTATAGAATGATCAGCCTGTGTTTGTGTGTGTGTGGTTTTTCTGGTTTGAAACCTGGTCATTTAAAACAGTTGGGGGTTTTATGTGACTAAAAACTTCCCGTAAGCTTCTAAAAACAAACTACAAAAGTTCATTTCTCATCTGTACTGATAAAAATGTGAAGTATCTAAGCTGAGTGGAAATGATGAGAAACCTGGTTTTTAACCCCAGTTCGTTAGCCGAGCAAGTACATATCCAGCACGATGGGCAGCAGATGCCGTGGTTCGGAGCACGGACTTAGCGAGTCAGACTGTCTGGGCTTAGATCCCAGCTTGGCTCCTTAGCTGCTTTGTGACCTCCAACAAGTTATTTAACTGTTCTGTGCTGCAGTTTCCGCTTTGATAGAACGGGAATCAAAATAGCAGCTTCCTCTGAAGGGTGAAGCCCTGGGTACTGTGGCCTGTTCCATAGGAAGTATCCAGGCTACATTAGTTACACCCCCATTAGCTGTTTGGCCTTGGACAAGTCAATAAGCTTTTCTGAGCCTTGGTTTTCTTATCTGTACAAAGAACATAATACACGACAGGGCTTTTGCAAGGAATACCTGAGAAAGTGTGTGTGTGTGTGTGTGTGTGTGTGTGTGTGTATGTGTGTATGTGTGTATGTGTGTGTGTGTGTGAGAGAGAGAGAAAGTGTCTTGTGCAGGCTGGTGCAGATTCCAAAATAGCTGCTTTCACAATGGAAGGGAAACCGGGAGCAGCTGTCCAGGGTGGCCACGCTGCTGAGACACCCAGGGATGCAGGTAGAGCTGGGCTGTGGGGTTTGAGACGAGACCCGGCGGGGAGGGCCGGCCCAGCACTGTCCCTTCCCATCTCTGGAGGAGACTCCTGTGTGTGGAGGAGGGAAGCAGGCCTGCCCTGGGGCACCAGGAGTGGGTGGGAGGGCCTGGTTGGTTCTAGAACAGGAGGACCGCAGAGCTTGGTGGCGGAAGGACAGGAGGTGTGGACGAGTGTCTATTGGGGGCTGGGGTGAGGAGGGGGTGACCTGGCCTTGCCCAGCTTCCCTGGAAAAACTTAGCTTCACCCATGGCGGAGGGGCAGTGTTGTGAAAACCCATTCTCCACCCATGTGTGAGGGAGAGAGGAAGTTCTCAGTGAGCTGATCTATTTGCCAACATCTCTTAGACAGCCTCACCAAGGCCACCTGCACACAGTCAGCAGGGGCCTGGTGGGGCCGCCAAGACTTTGCCCCGGTCACTGGGCCCCTCCCCGTAGTGGCAGAAGTACAAGCACCCCGTGGGGCCCTTGTGTGACAGGGGCTACTCTAAATGACTGTGCTTCAGTCTCCACTTCCCGTCGGGGAAGGGCAGTCACTTGCAAAGCCAAACGGGGTTGGAGCTGAGTCTCCACCCCATTCCTGCCTTAGCCTGGGCCCCAGCCGCTGCTCAGCCTTTCTGCATTTACTCTTTACAATTCCTTGGTTTGTCTTCACTCTTACACTGCTTCCTGTGTTTGTGTTGGCTTTGCCAAGCCCCTTTCAAGTGTGCTGAGTGCACAGAACACCCCCCTCCCCCACCCCCAGCTTTGTAAAGAGGAAACGTGATCTGAGAGAGGCGACAGTCAGGGTCCCCGTGTTTCATCCCTGGCTACTGTGAGCCTGCAGGATCCTTTCTTAGTGACTGTCTACTTCTTATATGTCAAATGAACGATAACACCAGAAACCCCTTAGTCCTATACCCAGGTTACAACCAAAAATTCCTTTCTGGCAAAAGGCAGATTGAAACAGCTTCTTCCTCTTTCAGCTCTAATGTCACTTTCTTGTCCCCCTGCGCCAAGCATCAGGGCATTCCCTGGGTCAGATGGCACCCATTGGGATAAATAAGGTCTAAAGATGCCACTGGCAACTTAGGAAGGGCCTGGGGAGATGGGAGTGGGATACTGAAGGAAGATGAGGATAGGGGAAGCAGGAAAGGGAGACAGAGGGCATGAGCTGTACAGGTAAGATCCCCCCTAGGGCCCCCGCTAAGGCAGCCCCCAGGCACCTGGGCCACCATCTCCTGTTCCTCACCCAGAAGATGCCGTAGATGTCACACCGCCAGCCGACTATTGGGGTTAAACTCCCATCAGGATTCAAGGAGGTTACCGCCAGCCACGGCTGAGCGGTTTTCCATCAGATGTCTCTGCCCCACCTTAGCAAGGCCATCCTGACTCATGGACTCTGTTTTGTCACCAGCAAACGCCCTGAGGTTGTGACCATGACCGATTGGAAGGCGCCCGTGGTGTGGGAAGGCACTTACAACAGAGCCGTCTTAGACGATTATTACGCCAAGCAGAAAATTACCGTCGGCCTGACGGTTTTCGCCGTCGGAAGGTAGGTGTTGCTAATACAAGTAACCTTGACCTTTCCTTTGTCCCAGTGTCAGAAGGTTGGTGAGGGGCTCCCTGGGCTCATGGAGGCTGTTCATGGGCGTGTCTGAATCATTAGACAGGAGAATGGAGTAATAGGCCTGTTTCAGGCTCTTTTTTGCTGAGGCCCCAAGAGGCTGAGAACAAGACAGTGGATGGGAGTGGACAGCTTCCCACCTGAGCGAGGCCTTGGTTGCAGGTTAGAGTGTCTGCCACACTCACTGGGCCTGGAGTTTCCAGCACACCCAGCGCCGCCTCCACCCTGACCTCCACGGCCCTCTCTGGGAATTCCAAAAATGCCAGCTATTAGACGGCCCAAACGTGTGGCATTGTTTCTCCCACGCGCTCAAGACCCCAACTGAGAACCAAGGACAGAAGTGACTAAGCGCGGAGCTTCCCCGCTCAGCCTGGCTGACCACTCTCCCGCGCTTCCGCAGCTGCCTCTGCCCGTCTCCTCCTAGAGGCTTTGGCCCCCGGAGATCTGGCCAACCAGAACTTCTTCTTCCAGAGATTGGATGGGTTCCTGTTTCTGCTTCCATTTCCTTGTTTAGAACGACATTTCCCCCCAAACTGCAATCATTCTTACTTAAAAGTCGGAGCTGTGATATTAGTTTAAAATATAACCCATTTTGTTCTTTT
Source organism: Madoqua kirkii (assembly GCA_006408675.1). Lineage (NCBI taxonomy): Eukaryota > Metazoa > Chordata > Mammalia > Artiodactyla > Bovidae > Madoqua > Madoqua kirkii. The sequence continues at coordinate 16,108 of SJYC01118148.1, read as the reverse complement.
GGAGATTTTTTTTTCTTTATCAAAACGAAAGCAAAAGTTTACTTTTCCTATTAGTCTCCTTGCCGCAGCCCCCCTCCATAGCCCTTCCCATCTGTATCTTTTCCGAGCGCCACGCGGAACGTTGACTGCTCACTTGTACAGAGGGTGGTGAAGGCCCAGGTTGATCTGAGTGAGACTGTGTGCGTCTTCACTCCCAAGACTGTCCCCAGACCAGAGCCCAGGAGCCATCGCCCTCACCATACTGGTCAAGACCTGATGTCACCACCTGTGCTGATCCCAGGGGCATCTCTGGTGGAGAAGGGTGACTGGAGTTTTGACATTTTTACTGGAAGAATCTGTACTGTTATGAATCTGGAGCAGATGCTTAGCTCACCTCATCCTTTGGTATGAGAGGGGACAAGCCAGCCACCCTGTAGACTGATTTACTCCTGATGTTTCCACAAAGAACAGAATGTGGCCTGAGGCTCCACAACGGCTTCAGCCTCGTATTCGCAGCTTCACGGAACCAAACAGTAAATTGTACACCCTGGTGAAAACCCTGAGCTCTCCTCTTGGAGGCAGGAGGGGACTGGCTTGTACTCTGTAGCAATAAATTCTCCCAAGAGTGGATCTGGTATTTTAGGAGGTGTGATGTTTGGTTTGTTTTCAAATAACAGTGCCCGGAGCCAATTGCAATGCTTTCATCTCTAAATAATGTTAAACCTCACAAAGGCCCCCTCCCCTCCCCCTAGGATTGTTTCCCAAGCTTCAGGCCACAACAGATTTTTTTTCAGAGCCGTGGCAAAGTCCCTCTTTATATTGCTCAGATATATTCTACTGTAAACCCCGGGGTTTTTCCAGAGACCAATATTAAAACCACAGTTTATTTTTGTAGAAACGAATGGGAATCCAAACTGCAACTAAGGAGCAAAAACAAATGCCAGTTGTTGTTACTCACAAAATGTTATAACTGGCCATGAGTGTGATCAGCAAATTGAACTTAGTCCACATCCGCTGAGCGTGAGTCTGGGGGTGATGCACGTTGTGTTAAGCCAGCTCTTCCTTTCCTTCTCTATCATCCCCATACTGTCGCAGGATGCTGTGTAGTTTGGCTCACAAAAGACAGGAACATGTTTTCTGAATGAATAAGTAAATAGCTAAAATACCACGTCGATTAGAAGGACCTAAGTCCAAAACACTGACAACACAAACTGCTGGCAAAAATATGGAGCAAGAAGAACTCTGATTCACTGCTGGGGAGAAGGCAAGATGGTTCAGCCACTTTGGAAGAAAGCTGAACATATTCTTATCATACAGTCTAGCAATTGAATCCTTGGTATTCACCAAAAAAAGTTGAAACTTTATATCCACACAAAAACTTACATACAGATGTTTATAGCGGCTTTATTCATAGTTTCTAAAACTTGGAAATAACTAAGATGTCCTTTAGTAGGTGAATGGATTAATAAACTGGCACATCAGGTGGTAGAATATATTATCAGTGCAAAAAAACACACAAAAATCTATCAAGCCATGGAAGAGATAGAGGAACCTTAAATGCATATTATTAAGTAAAAGAAACCAATCTGAAAGACTACGTGCTGTCAGATTCCAACCTTGTAACATTCTGGAAAAGGCAAAACTATGGAAACAGTAGAAAGATCAGTAGTTGCCAAGGGTCGGCAAAGGGGAATGGATGAATGGGCAGAACACAGAATTTTTAGGGCAGTGAAAATACTCTGTATGATATCATACATAGTGAAAAATACTTGTCATTATATATTTGTCAAAACCCATAGAATATACACAACCAAGAGTGAACTTTAATGTAAAGGGTGGATTTGGTGTGCTAATGGTGTGTCAGTCCGGGTTCATAAACTGCAGTGGGTGCTGGACCCTGATAGTGAGGGAAGCTGTGGGAAGGAGTAGGAAGCATGTGGGTATATGAGAACTCTGCAGTTTCAGCTCCATATTGCTGTAAGCCTGAAAATGTTCTAATAATTAAAATCTATTAGAAAAGGAAATGAGATGATTAAAATAAGTTTAAATCAGAGAGTGTTTGCTCTGGTATTTGGATGGGTCTTATAATGGTGGTAGCTGGGTAACGTATTGGTGTTTGGGGTAACCCCTGGAAAACTCTTAAAGTGAATGTATAATGTGGAAGATTATTCATGTCCCCCATAACCCATTCTCTGGGTCCCAGAGAAGGAGAAGAGAGTGGCGACGGTTAGTCTTAAGGCATCCCCAAAGGACCTAAGGGGCATGTCACTCTTTCATCTGGTAGGGCAGGATAACATTGGAGTGGATGTTGGGGTTTCTGAGAGATGCCTGAGAACTAGCACCCCCTGATGTTCATCACAGGGTACAACTTTCCAGGTATAAAATGAGCAAGTTCTGGGGATCTGATGTAAAGCATTGTGGTCGTAAAGAGTCAGACACGACTGAGCGACTAAACTGAACTGATTGTTTTATATACTCAATAAAGTTATTCAGATAATAAATCTCAAATCTTCTTCCCCCCAAAAAAATGATGATTATGTGATGAGATGAAGGTGTTAACTAATGCTACTGCTGCTGCTAAGTCGCTTCAGTCTTGTCCAACTCTTTGCGACGCCATGGACTGCAGCCCACCAGACTCCCCCATCCCTGGGATTCTCCAGCCAAGAACACTGGAGTGGGTTGCCATTTCTTTCTCCAATGCATGAAAGTGAAAAGTGAAAGTGAAGTTGCTCAGTCGTGTCTGACTCTTTGTGACCCCATGGACTGCAGCCCACCAGGCTCCTCCATCCATGGGATTTTCCAGCAAGAGTGCTGGAGTGGGGTGCCACTGCCTTCTCTGAACTAATGCTATAGTGATGGTGATTTTGTGATGTATGTTTGGTGATTTTGTGATGTATGTTTGCTTCATGCTCAGCTACTTCAGTCACATCTGACTCTTTGTGACTGTATGGACTGTAGCCCACCAGGCTTCTCTGTCCATGGTATTCTCCAGGCAGGAATACTGGGATGGATTGCCATGCCCTCCTCCAGGGGATCTTCCTGACCCAGACGTCAAACCTGCATCTCCTGCGTCTCTTGCATCACAGGCAGATTCTCTACCCACTGAGCCATCTGGGAAACCCTTTTGTAATATATGAATATACCAAATCAACTCTTGGCACACCTTAAACTTAAACTATGCTGTATGGCAATTATATCTCAATAAAACAGTACAAAAAAAGGATTAGCACACTTCCACTACCCAAAGTCTGAACCAACTGACAAATAAGACAAAGGGATCAATAAGGTAGGTGGTAGTGATGATCATCTTCACTGCAGTTAAAGCTGATATTGAAGAATATGGGTTATAAGACTGAAGGCCCTGGGCCTCCTCATGTTGAACCACAGAAAGACGTAGGCATCCTTTATCCATAGCATGAGAAGCTGCAGTGTCTGGATGTTGGAGAAGGGCCTGTATCATTTAGCTACACTGCAGGGCCCAGAGCAGTTGAGAATACATGTTCTCTCCACCTGACTGGCTTCCAAGAGTGAGAGAGGAGGGGCTGGCCTGCCCAGTCACCTTTCAGAATCATCAGGCAAGTCACTTTACCTCCTCGAAGTTGAGTGACTATATGGTGGAGAGTGACCAGAAATAAAACAGCAAATCCCAGTGTGTGTGTTCAGTTGCTCAGTCATGTCCGATTCTTTGAGACCCCTATGGACTGTAGCCTGCCAGGCTCCTCCGTCCGTGGAATTTTCCAGGCAAGAATACTGGAGTGGGTTGCCATTTCCTCCTCCAGGGGATCTTCCCAGTGTTCCAACCCGCATCTCCCTTGTCTCCCTCGTCTGCTGCATTGCAGGCTGAGTCCTTACCACTGACCCACCTGAGAAGCCTGCAGAAATCCCAGAGGTTACATTTCTCCCATTCTTCTTTGTTTCAGATACATTGAGCATTACTTGGAGGAGTTCTTAACGTCTGCTAATAAGCACTTCATGGTCGGCCACCGAGTCATCTTTTCATCATGGTGGATGATGTCTCCAGGATGCCTTTGATAGAGCTGGGTCCTCTGCGCTCCTTCAAAGTGTTTGAGATCAAGCCTGAGAGGAGGTGGCAGGACGTCAGCATGATGCGCATGAAGACCATCGGGGAACACATTGTGGCCCACATCCAGCATGAGGTTGACTTCCTCTTCTGCATGGATGTGGACCAGGTCTTCCAAGACAAGTTTGGGGTGGAGACCCTGGGAGAGTCGGTGGCCCAGCTACAGGCCTGGTGGTACAAGGCAGATCCCGATGAGTTCACCTACGAGAGGCGGAAGGAGTCTGCAGCATACATTCCCTTTGGCGAAGGGGATTTTTATTACCACGCAGCCATTTTTGGGGGAACACCGACTCAGGTCCTCAACATCACCCAGGAATGCTTCAAAGGAATCCTCAAGGACAAGAAAAATGACATAGAAGCCCAATGGCATGATGAAAGCCATCTAAACAAGTATTTCCTTCTCAACAAACCCACTAAAATCTTATCCCCGGAATACTGCTGGGATTATCATATAGGCCTACCTGCGGATATTAAGCTTGTCAAGATGTCTTGGCAGACAAAAGAGTATAATGTGGTTAGAAATAACATCTGACTTTGTGCCAGTACATTTCTGAATTTGAGAGAGTATTATTCTGGCTACTTCCTCAGAAAAGTAACACTTAATTTTAACTTAAAAAAAATACTAACAAAAGACCAACACAACAAGTACATATTATTTCTCCTTGTAACTTTGAGCCTTGTAATATGGGAGAATGAACCTGTGGTAATCAGATGTAAATTCCCAGTGATTTCTTACCTATTCTCAGTTGTGGGGCAGGGGAATGGATACACTATCAGTTGAACCAAAAAAAAAATTTTTTTTTGTCATAGACAAAGAAAAAGCCAGAAACATTCTACATGTGCCAATTGACTTACTGGAGAGATGTACGCAAAGGGGAGTGTTTGGCAACAAGATAATGATTGTGAGGGGTATCCTCTTGATTTCAGTGTCTTCCTGTTCTGCTGGGTCTGAAGCAACACGGAGTTGCTTTTGCAGCAGGAGAACTCTTAGTAGGACATAGTCTACTAAGATCTACTTGGCGATCCTCAAACGGTTTAGTCAATGCCCTTTCCTTATCAGGATATTGGCTTCTGTGCCAAGACTAGTCAAGATTCCCAATACATATGGTGAAGATGTTGGGAGTCACAGGCAATCTAAGTGAGTCAGTGGGTGCTCAGCACGAAATGAAAACAAAGCTTCCAAGTAAGTTGGCCATGAAATAAGCATAGAGAGAGTGGAAAGACAGGGAGCTGATCCCTGTCGGGCATTGCCTTCTCTGAGGGGCACAGGGCATGCGGTTGGCATATAAATACAGCATGGATCCAGGCAGTGTGGGTGGTCTCCAGTCTCCCCAACTGTTACTACAGCCAGAGCCATGTTGTCTGATAAGATGCTTCTTGTTTTGGCCAAGTCATATTCAGTATCCCGGACTCTGGAACTTGAGTCTTCAGATCCTTGGCCAGAGGAAGTGAGTGGTGTCCAAGGAAACAAAATCCTGCAGGGACTGAAGAGAATTGCCAGGGGTTCCATTTCCCAGACCTGGGCTTCATGGTAGTTGTCAGCAGCCTCTGCCACCATCTGCCCTAACCCTCAGCCCCACGTTGCAGGGCTGACATCAAGGAACCTCTCGTTTCCCCTTGCCCCATCTGCACTACTGAAGTATAACAACCAGATGTGTTTAATTTGATTTTATGTCAAAAGTAGAGGGGGTGGCGATAGGAGATCCAGTCCTTGTGACTGAACATCTTATCAGTCAATTCCTTTCTCTAAGAGAAGCTATAAAATTTTATATATTATTTAAAGTTAAGCAAGTCAGTGTGAAGGGAGAAAGGAGGCAACATTTATATACGCAGGCATGTTTATATTTTGCTCATGTTCCAGTTTATGTCATTGCTTTCCATTTTCAAGCGATTGACTTAAAGAGCCGCCTCCCTGGCTTGGTGCTCAGCAGCGTGGGCGTCTTTGATTAAATGAAACTCCTTTTTTCTACTGTTTTACTGTGCCTCGTACTCTAACGTTCTTGCCAAAACTTTTCACAGTAAAACAAAAGAAAACCAACAAAAATCCTGAAGAAGTGTGCTTGTAAAAGAAAAGGGAGATCAAAGGTCAGTTAGGACTCTTGCTTCTGTATAATTCAAGTTTTTGGGGATCCATTCTGGACTAGGGAGAGTTCATGGTTTAAGTCTGAAAGCAAAGAAATGACGATTCTTCAAAGATCAGAGAAAAGGAATGAAGTTTCCTTTTGAAAGGACCTTGATTTTTTTTTTTTTAATTTACTTAAATTTAAAATCCAAATGGACAAACTCAAAAATCAGTAGTTCAATGTTAAAAAGCTAAAATAAAATTCCTGATTTACAATTAAATAAATTATTTTCTTAATATATTCTGGTCTTTGTCATGGATTGTGCATTTTCTCTCAAAGATGTTCAGGACTGTCAGTAACAAAATTTTTAATACTTAGACTTCAAAAAGTCATTGGGTCCTTCTAAAAAAAATGTGTGCACTATTTCAAAGACAGAAAGAACATTGTTGAGATTTGCTAACTTTTATAACAATGACTGCTCATATAGAGCTTCCCAGAGTGATGTACTGAAGTAATTAAGTGCCAGTAGAATTAGGCTTGCCCGTGAAGGTCAGGGCGGGCAGGAGGGCAAAGGGAGAAAACCATGCCATAACCATTTCTGGTGGTTACTAGTCCTGACCTCGGGGGAATATATCTGGCCAAGGGAGCCCCAGGATAGACTTGCTGAATTTCTAGCACGACGGGGTGGGTGTGTTTGTTATGAATACAAAGTCAAAGTAGAGCAGCCTGCTGTAGTGTGGTGCGTGGGGTATACAGGAGGGCATGATTCCCTCACAGTAGAGACTTATTGCCATTTTGCAGATGAGCAAAGTGAGGTTCAGAAAGGTTACACCACACAGATGGAAAGCATTGGAGCTGTAGCCCGCACCAGAGAAGCTGACAAGGATAAGTGTGTTGAGCCACTCGAGGCTCCTCAAGTGCCCCCCACACACAGAGGGCCCCATTTCCTATCAGGGAACATGCTTTATGGAAGAATCGAATAAAGGGGAATTTTTGCCATAAGAATTAATATTTTAAAAACTAGGTATGCTCCTAGGCTCACACCACTTCCCACTTTTTCTGCACTAGACCTGCCCCGTGCGTGCGTGCGTGTGAAGTTGCTTCAGCTGTGTCCAGCTCTTTGTGACCCTGTGGACTGTAGCCTGTCAGACTCCTCTGTCCATGAGATTCTCCTGGCAAGAATACTGGAGTGAGTTGCCGTGTCCTCCTCCAGGGGATTTTCCCAACCCAGAGAATGAACCCACGTCTCTCACATCTCCTTCACTGCCAGGCAGGTTCCTTACCACTAGGGCCACCTGGGACACTGAAGCTGCCCCAAGGACATTACATTAGTTTAATGTATCATGTAAAAATAAACAGAAGACTCTATGATCATTCTTAACGTTAGGGTGTGCCTGCAGGACCACTGTAAGCCCCACGGGCACACAGAAGCTGTTATGCCAAGGCATTTTTCCTCGGAGGGCCAGGCTGGGTGAAGGGGCAGGTGAAAGGGACAGCCACGCCTTCTTCTTCCACTTTGGGGATCCCATGAAGCTGGAGAGAAAGAAGTTTCTGTAAGGCTGGAAGGGGCTGTCATCGCTTGTCTGTCTTGTAATGACGCATATTTTCGTCTCAGCCAAAGTCACCATGTAATTTACTGATAGCTGTGGCAATATTTACAGTTCTAAGAATCTATTAAATCACCATTTATTAAATGTACTTTATGTACATGAATAACACAAGCATGTAGCATACTCACAAGTGTGGAGCACCATATAAGGCATACATGCATAATAAATGCTGCATACCTTTTAAAGAGAGAAAGCTAGGTTAAGTGGGGATCTACTGGTCAAGTCTCAGGGGTTCAAACCCAGCACTGTCTGACTCTAAATCCTTTGTTCTTTCCACAGCTCAAGTCTTTCTCTTTCAAACACACACACACACACACACACACACACACACACTTTAACCATTTTGTTTTTGAAACCGAGGGCATCAAGGAATCACCACCAAGAACTCTCAATTCTTGTCCTAGCATTAAAGAAAGAGAACTTAGTAGACTCAAACTTCACAGATGGACGGTAGGTCTAAACTCATCCTGGAGCCTGGCTGGAAAGCAGTCAAACAGAACCTGAGCGATACGAGGCTCAGGGAAGTTCAAGGGCTGAGGGGGTACAGAGGCGACAAGGTCTGGGAGGTGGAAACAGTCTCATAGCAGCTGCTTCTGAATTAAGCATTGAGAGAAGAGAAAGGGATCACTGAGAAGGGGAAATGGAATGAGGTTTCAGAGGGAGGAACAGCAGGTACGAAGCACAGAGGACTATTTTGAGGCTTTTAGGGAGATCCTGGATGAAATCTCATAGAAGAGCCTGTGTGAAAAGCAGCAAAGAGCTTGAAAGGGATTTGGCTAGTTGGGAGCTGCACATTTGCCCAGCATTTGTGCCTTTCATTCTCGCTTTATCTCCTGTAGAGTCTATGTGGTTTCTATGGCAACTAATGCCATGGTTGGACCAAGTGACCCAGACTACGCTAATCAACATCCCCCAGATGTGTATAAGAGACAGGTACAAGGCAGAACCCCCCCCCCCCCCCCCGCCACCGGTAGGCAGATGATCTAAACTAGTCCAATCAAGTTGAATCTCAGGTCTTTCACTGGAAATGTGGATTCATTAGGATGCTACTGATGACATTAGAAGCTGCTAACACGTCTGGCTTCCCAGGTGGCGCTAGTGGTAAAGAAACCGCCTGCCAGTGCAGGTAAACGTAAGAGACTCCTGGGTTGGGAAGATCCCTTGGAGGAGGAAATGGCAACTCACTCCAGTATTCTTACTCAGAGAATCCCAAGGACAGAGGAGCCTGGTGGGCTACAGTCCATAGAGTCATATAGAGTTGTACACCTGAAGCGACTTAGCATGCTTGCAACACTTGGGGAGACCACAAGGTAGGTCAGCCTTAGGATGAAATTGACAATAGGATCCTAGGAGCAGAGACACTGAAGGAACCGCAGTCCTCCCTGACAGTCCTGAGCCAGGGGCTTCAGCCTTAGCTAAAGCCTGCATGGCCTGTGGGCTCTTGAATGTGTGAGCCAACAAAGTCCCATCATTAGGACACTAGGAATCGGGTTTCTCTTAGAACTAAAAATATCCCCATTGAACAAACACTTGTAGAATTGTTAGTTCCTTAAAGTCTGCCTTTCCGTGAGCTCCAACACCCATTACATCACCTGGCTCACAGACACTGCTAAAAGAGTGTCTATTAGATGGATGAATAAATGAATCATCACCTCCACTCGAGTCATGCCTCATAAGAAGTGCTTTTTTGCAATCAAGAAAAATGTTTTTGATTGTGGACTCTGTGTCCTACTACAAAGTAGATGCTTTTCTACCTGGTCAGAGTGAGAGGTGATAGTCCCTCTGTTGTGTCCAACTCTCCAACTCTTTGTGACCCCACGGACTGTAGCCCAGCAGGCTCCTCTGTCCATGGGATTCTCCAGGTAAGAATACTGGAGTGGTAGCCATATCTTTCTCCAGGGGATCTTCCTGACTCAGGGATCAAACCCTGGTCTCCTGCACTGCAGGCAGATTCTTTACCATCTGAGCCACTGGGGAAGCCCTTTCTACCTGGTACCTAGAATTATTTCTTCTAGAGCCTCAGGCTGTAACCTGCAGATCTGGGTTCAGTGTTGCTCGAGGTCAGTGATGCAGAGGACAAAATTCCTCCATCAGAGTAGAACAGAGGTTTTCAAGCAGGATGATTTTGCACAATCACCACCACTGCTGCACACTCACACCCACTCCTGCACCAACTCCTGGGATATTTGGAAATGTCTTAAGATCTTATTGGTTGTAAAACTTGTAGGGGAAGGGTTGCTATGCACATATAGTGGGCAGAGGCCATAGATGTTCCTCAGCATCCTACAATACACAGGGCAGCCCTCACAACAAAGCATTATCTAACTCAAAATGTCAATTATGATGAGCTAGAGAAATCTGGTGTGAAATTCCCTTAAACTTCATTAAGAAAGAAACATGGGGAGCCAATATGCACAATACCCACCTGTCTATACCCAGGGAATATTCCCCAGTCAGTACCAAAAGCTTCCAATTCATCTGTCCTTTAGTTCAGTTCAGTTCAGTCGCTCAGTCATGTCTGACTGTTTGCAATCCCATGAATCGCAGCACCTCAGGCCTCCCTGTTCATCACCATCTCCTGGAGTTCACTCAGACTCATGTCCATCGAGTTGGTGATGCCATCTAGCCATCTCATCCTCTGTCGTCTCCTTCTCCTCCTGACCCCAATCCCTCCCAGCATCAGAGTCTTTTCCAATGAGTTAACTCTTGGCATGAGGTGGCCAAAGTCCTGGAGTTTCAGCTTTAGCATCATTCCTTCCAAAGAAATCCCAGGACTGATCTCCTTCAGAATGGACTGGTTGGATCTCCTTGCAGTCCAAGGGACTCTCAAGAGTCTTCTCAAACACCACAGTTTAAAAGCATCAATTCCTCGGTGCTCACCCTTCTTCACAGTCCATCTCTCTCATCCATACGTGACCACAGGAAAAACCATAGCCTTGACTAGACAGACCTTAGTCGGCAAAGTAATGTCTCTGCTTTTGAATATACTATCTAGGTTGGTCATAACTTTTCTTCCAAGGAGTAAGTGTCTTTTAATTTCATGGCCGCAGTCACCATCTGCAGTGATTTTGAAGCCCCCCCCCCACAAATAAAGTCTGACACTGTTTCCACTGTTTCCCCATCTATTTCCCATGAAGTGATGGGACTGGATGCCATGATCTTCGTGGATGGAAATTGCTACAAGTGAGCATCAAGGTGAGGGGGATCCTAGGTTAATTGACCAGACAGGCTTCTTCCTGAACGTAAGCCAGGGTGATCAGCTGGGAGATGGTGGGGTACAAGGAATCTGATCAGATATTGAAGATATCAAGAGTATGATGGTCCTACTAACCTGACTTGGAAGGATTCTTGCTAAAACTGAATTGACCTAGGAGTATGTGCAAAGCCTAATCACAGTTTGGTAAAACAAAAAAAATCTTTGTGGCTTTGTACAATTCAGGGTATATGTGCATACACACAAATCCACACACACACAGCCACTTGTCTTTATAGAAACATTAATATTAAAATATTTAGAAGGCATCACACAAAATAAAAAGGCATAATCTGTTACATAAATTTGTAATAATTAATGAACAATAAGAGAAGTGGAAAGCATGCTTTTTAAGTCCACAACTTATCAAATGGTTTGCTTGTCTTCATAAGAATGAATTGGTTGTTGAATGGAAAGGAAATCAGTTATTTACCTGAAACATAAGTAGCTGAGATAAGCTTTCATTTCATCAGCAACATAACTCTGCCTATAAATGTTACTGAGCATGACTGTGATTGATTTATGTGTCTTTTTTAATTATATAAGAGATATGCTGAGACTGCCATACAATAGTTTTATAGTTATGTTATTATGTGAGTGTTAGAATCTCCTGTTGTAGGTGATGACATATGATGAAGTTGTACACTCTTACCAGCCAACCTTTATTAAGTGAACAATGGACAGCAAACATAACAGGGGCCCTAATTATTTGCAGTGACCTGGGGCGTTTATCTCGGATAAGGCAATGGCACCCCACTCCAGTACTTTTGCCTGGAAACTCCCATGGACAGAGGAGCCTGGTGGGCTGCAGTCCATGGGATTGCAAAGAGTCAGACACGACTGAGAAACTTCACTTTCAATTTTCACTTTCATGCATTGGAGAAGGAAATGGCAACCCACTCCAGTGTTCTTGCCTGGAGAATCCCAAGGACAGAGGAGCCTGGTGGGCTGCCACCTCTCGCTTCTGCAGTCTTCACGTGATTTCCCTCCGAGTCTCTACTGGAAGGCCAGTCATGAGTCCTCTGCTCAGCCAAGTCTGACTGATGCTCAGACCAAGTTAAAATGGGTCTCTTGACTTTGAAAGTGTAATTATGCTAACATTAATATACCAATGTGCTCCTTGAAATATCACCAGTAGGGAATTATTTTACTACAAAATAAATGAGGAATCCAAAGACAACACTTAATCCTAGGCAACTGCTGCTAATGAAAATACTGAAGATGATTAAAAACATTCTTTTCTCAACCTGGAGAGAACTGCATATTTATAGAAATATATATGAATTTTGCATAGAAATGAAGACCACTATAAATATTTAAAGTATGCGACTGTGAAAAATCAGCCAACATTAGAACACACTTCTGGTAAATTGATACTTTGGAATTGTGGTGTTGGAGAAGACTCTTGAGAGTCCCTTAGACAGAAAGGAGATCAAACCAGTCGGTCCTAAAGGAAGTCAACCCTGAGTATTCACTGGAAGAACTGATGCTGAAGTTCCAATATTTTGGCCACTTGATGTGAAGAGCCAACTCACTGGAAAAGACCCTGATGCTGGGAAAGATTGAAGGCAGGAGAAGAGGGCAGCAGAGGATGAGATGGTTGGATGGCATCACCAACTCAATGGACATGAATTTGAGCAAATTCCAGGAGATAGTGAAGGACAGGGAAGCCTGGCATGCTGCAGTCCACGGGGTCTCAGAGAGTGGGACATGATTTAGCAACTGAATAACGACAAGACTGTCAGAATAAAAGGTGGTTATGCTAGCTAGGTGTTTTAAAGATATTTTTGTTGCAAAGGACTGACTTTCCCCTTGAGCTGTGTAAATCCCAAAGGGAGGTTCCCGGGAGGCTACTGGAGAGTTCTGCTGAGTACAAGGGACAGTTGACAGCCGGAGAGTGGCACACTGAGGCCAGTTCCTACCTGCTTGTGAGAACCTGTTGAGTGCAATACTTCCCTACTCCCCATTCAGTGACTTCATCGGTAGCTTGATATTGGCCACAGTGGGAATATTTGCACCATGGAAATCAGCAAACACTAGAAATCAGGGTTCCATCATCTTCCTTTCCATTTCCATGTGTATGTGTGTTTTTTTTGTTTTTGTTTTTGTTTTTTTAAGAAAGTGATTGTGTAAAAATTTACTAGCATGTCACTACAACCAGGCCATAAGCAAGAGCCGGGGAAGTACAAGGGCCTCAAGAGTTGAAAACTGTGAACTTCCCCTAAAGGTCTGCAGATATGACCAAGCTCCAACTATCTCCAGACTCAAGGTTTCTTCCTTCGAAACTCTAAATTCCTGGAAGAGAAAAGCCAAATGGCATAGCACCCATTCATGCTTTCAGCAGCTGCACCTTGGAACAGGTTTACTGGAGGGCAGATTGCTCTCTGGGGTGGTTCTCAGAGAAGGACATGCTGTTGTGAGCTGCAGTGATGTCACTAAAAGTGTCTACAACATTTACTTATAGCTGGCTGGCTGTCAATCAGTTCTTTCCAGATATCTAAACTATTCCCTGCTACCAGGATTCAAAACCATTATGGACAATTCTAGCACAGCCTCCCTCACCTAATCGACTGCAGAAAGTGGAAATGTTAGTCACTCGGTCATCTCCAACTCTTTGCAACCCCCGTGGACTGTAGCCTGCTAGCCTCCGCTGTCCATGGAATTCTCCAGGCAAGGATACTGGCATGGGTAGACATTCCCCTCTCCAGGCGATCTTCCTGACCCAGGGATTGAATCTGGGTGTCTTGCATTCCAGGCAGATTCTTTACCATCTGAGCCACCAGGGAAGGGACGGGTAGACCACAGAATCCACAGCTAATGTCAGAGGGCCAAGCTTCTTAGAGTCTACTATCTCCAGGTAATAACCATTTTGCCTTTGGTTCCTTAGAAAGCCCATCTGACTGTTCTGCAATCTGTAAAATGAATAGTAAATTTAGCTCACATGACAATCAGTAGTAAAAAGCAAGGAAGGAAGAGAGGGAAACATCACAGTGACTCCTATCTTTCCAAAGGAAGGAAAACACAAAAATAAAAGAATGGAATGATGGTTACCTGCTCAAGAGGACATTCCTTTACTCCACAATTCAGATGGCCTCTGCTGGTAAGTTTTCTATCAAGGCGAACAACAGTATTCATCCGTCATCCCAGTTTGCTTCAGATCCTTTTAAATGTGTAAAATTTAAAGGTCATAAGAGTCCAGTGGCAGGGCAACTGTCTGAATCATGGACCAGCTGGAGTGCTTTCTCCTGTCCAAGGTCCTACCGGAAGCTCACTGCTTTTACACTTATCAGACAAGCGGGAGATTGCTGGATACCCTTATGGGTGGGAACACTGCCTCCAAAATTCAAAGTATGACATAGGAGTTATGTCTCTCTTTAGTAGTAGGAGACTTAAAGCTGCATTCTGGTTCTCAAACTTGGTTGCTTTCTGGAATTACCTGGAGAGCTAATACTGATGCCTGGTTCCAACCCCAGGAATCCTGATTCAGTTGGTATGGGTGGGCACTGACCCTTTCAAGAGCTTCCCAGGTGAAGCACTGCGAAGCTGTCCCTCCACCTAGACTGGCAGAATTTTCTGGGGTAACTGTTTTGGAACCCTGGATTGTATTGCAGGCTTGCATCTTCCAGGGGAGGGCTTGAATGGTATATTAAGGTTGTTGGTGATAGTGGTTTAGTCACTAAGTTGTGTCTAACTCTTTTGTGACTCCATGAACCACCAAGCTCCTCTGTCCATGGGATTTCCCAGGCAAGAATACTGGAGTGGGTGGCCATTTCCTTCTCCAGGGGATCTCCTCAACCCAGGGATTGAACCTGCGTCTCCAGGATTGACAAGCAGATTCTTTAGCACTGAGACACCAGGGAAGCCCAGATTAAGGTTAATTGCAATCGATTGCAGCTCTTGGCACATAGCAGCCTCTCATCCCCTTCTTCTAGCCATTGGACAGGCCGCTGTGCATGTGTTCCTGGAGTGACTTACTCACAGCTTGCGGAAGCCAGGGTGGGCAAAAAGAACCCTGTCTTCCAAATATTGGCTGTCTGTGCTCCGATTGCTTCTGAAATAGAGGTGCAGAGAGGCAAACAGTGATGCGCTTTCCATCATTGCTGCAAGTCCCTCCCCTTCCAGTTGAAGTGACTTCCAGGGGACCTTAAAGGGTCCACAACCACTACCTCTCCCTTCATTTTTTTCTTCAATTGGTTTTAGATATTAAAGACAAGGACATTCAAAAACAATACACATAAAGGAAAATTAGTAAGTTGTTGAGGGCCAGTGTGAGGAACTCCGCCCATGGCAAAGGTCATGAGGAAGAAGCTTGATATCTGCAAAGGCGTGATCAAGCCTCAGGAAACCCCCTGTTCTCGAGCATCTACCCCCAAAACCAGAGTATTTTATGGGGAGCTCTCCCCATAACCATTTCTCTCAGAGAAGGAGTTAACTTGCAGCTCCAGTTAATAAAAATTCCTGGGCATGACAAGAGTGTTTCAACTTATGAACTATGAAGGTTCTCTGGCCTGCCTGATCAGGTTTGTCTGGCCACATGTGATTGTTTACAACCCCTCAACTGTGAGAGACATGGGATGCTTTAAAACTTTCTAAATACAGACTCTTTTGAGAAGTTAGAAGATCATTAGTATAGTATTAGTGGTTTGATTAGGAATTATATTGGTGAAGGGTTTTTTCATTTGTTGTGTCAATAATTGCTGCTAATTCCTTGCCCTAGGTGGGACAACGGTGTCTCAGGTCAAACCTCTCTGCTGACACATGATTGTTCACTACCTCTCAACCATAAACAGCACAGAGAGTTTGGAGTATTAGCATAGGGCTTTTCTCATTTGATTGTCCACAGGCCTCCATATCCTTAGGCAGCTGGGAATATATTAATCAATGTATTTGTGATATAGAAGAGGAAATATAGTAGTTTTTGATGTTAGCAATATTAGACTTTTTGAGTTAATGAATTTTCTCTTTTGTTATAGATCACTCTACTTTGTTATAAATCACTGTGTCCTTGCTATGTAAAAATGTAACTTTATCACTATCTTAAGACTAAGTAGATCTTAAGGGGAACATTGGTGAAAGGATTTCATTTGTTGGGCTGATGTTTGCTGCTTAATCTCCATATTCC
>SJYC01118146.1:0-10569 GCA_006408675.1 Madoqua kirkii | reverse complement strand
TTTGTTGGCATATTGAGTGCAGCACTTTCAGAGCATCATCTTTCAGGATTTGAAACATCTCCACTGGAATTCTATCACCTCCACTAGCTTTGTTCGTAGTGATGCTTTCTAAAGCCCACTTGACTTCACACTCCAGGATGTCTGGCTCTAGGTGACTGATCACACCATCATGATTATCTGGGTCATGAAGATCCTTTTTGTACAGTTCTGTGTAGTCTTGCCATCTCTTCTTAACATCTTCTGCTTCTGTTAGGTCCATACCATTTCTGTCCTTTATCAAGCCCAGCTTTGCATGAAATGTTCCCTTGGTATCTCTAATTTTCTTGAAGAGATCTCTAGTCTTTCCCATTCTGTTGTTTTCCTCTATTTCTTTGCCTTGATCACTGAGGAAGGCTTTCTTATCTCTTCTTGTAATTTTTTGAAACTCTGCATTCAGATGCTTATATCTTTCCTTTTCTCCTTTGCTTTTCACTTCTCTTGTTTTCACAGCTATTTGTAAGACTTCCCCAGACAGCCATTTTGCTTTTTTGCATTTCTTTTCCATGGGGATGGTCTTGATCCCTGTCTCCTTTACAATGTCACGAACCTCATTCCATAGTTCATCAGGCACTCTATGTATCAGATCTAGTCCCTTAAAGCTATTTCTCACTTCCACTGTATAATCATATGGGATTTTATTTAGGTCATACCTGAATGGTCTAGTGGTTTTCCCTGCTTTCTTCAATTTAAGTCTGAATTTGGCAATGAGGAGTTCATGATCTGAGCCACAGTCAGCTCCTGGTCTTGTTTTTGCTGACTGTATAGAGCTTCTCCATCTTTGGCTGCAAAGAATATAATCAGTCTGATTTCGGTGTTGACCATCTGGTGATGTCCCTGTGTAGAGTCTTCTCTTGTATGGTTGGTAGAGGGTGTTTGCTCTGAGCAGTGTGTTCTCTTGGCAAAACTGAGAGGTCGAGCATGGTCAGGCATGTTCGGGGATGTCGCAACGAAAAGCCCCAGAAAAGTGTCGTGGAAGGTCCCGGCGGTTGGCCACCGCCCAAACAGGAACCGGGAGCGGACCAAACTCCTGGGAACCAACCCCATGGCCTGGCCCAATCAAGTGCCAACACAGAGCCCTTGGACACCAATCGCCACTACAGCCCGCGCTTCCTACCTTATATGGGAGAACCTGGCTTGAACACCAGCCCTGACTATAAAACCCCATCCCCACCCCTCATACCTCGCAGACTCCCTTCCCTTGCTCGCTCGCCCCAGGAGTTCTGCCCAAGGGTGACTGCCCAATAAAGGTTTCCATCGACGGTCCTTAGAGGTGGCTCTTTCTTCCCACGGTGTTTCTAACAAAAACTCTATTAGTCTTTGCCCTGCTTCATTCTGCATTCCAAGGCCAAATTTGCCTGTTACTCCAGGTGTTTCTTGAATTCCTACTTTTGCATTCCAGTCCCCTATAATAAAAAGGACATCTTTTTTGGGTGTTAGTTCTAAAAGGTCTTGGAGATCTTCATAGAACCATTCAACTTCAGCTTCTTCAGTGTTACTGGTTGGGGCATAGACTTGGATTACTGTGATATTGAATGGTTTGCCTTGGAAACGAACAGAGATCATTCTGTCATTTTTGAGATTTCATCCAAGCACTACATTTTGGACTCTTTGTTGACCATGATGGCTACAGGGATTCCTTTCCACAGTAGCAGTTATAATGGTCATCTGAGTTAAATTCACCCATTCCAGTCCAAGTGTGTAAGGGCTATATAGGACCCACCTTTGTCCAGGTTTCCCTTGTAGCTCAATTGGTTAAGAATCTGCCTGCAATGCAGGAGACCCAGGTTCAATCCCTGGGTTGGGTAGATCCCCTGGAGAAGGAAATGGCAACTCACTCCAGTATTCCTGCCTGGAGAATCCCATGGACAGAGGAATCTGGCAGGCTACTGTCCATGGGGTTGCAAGGGCAAGACATGACTTAGCAACTAAACTGCCACCATTTATCCAGGTTGGAGACTGATGATTTTAACTGAGATTCTTCAGTCTGGAGGACCCCAGAAAATCCCCTGAGTTCAGTCTAGTCTCCTGATCCCAGATATTTCTCACTAGTGCATCAGGTAATTTTTCTGCTCTTTGGTTGAACCTCTCCTCTGTGACATCTCTTCTATAAAACCAAAAATTCTCTTTCTCAAGCTGAGTCTTCTTTCCTCAGTCAAAGGCCCAAGGTTCTGACACAAGAGACATTCATCTCTCCAGATAGGGTAACCAGATGGTCCATTTGCCCAGGACTTTCCTGATTTTATCACGGAAAGTCCTGTATCTTTGGTCTCTGAGTAAACTGGGATGTTTGGTAACTCTATTACAGGAGAGGGCAGAAGAATGTTTTTTCTCAAATACATAACATTTCTTTAGCACTTAATGAATACAGCCTGTCTCTGTGACAAACTTTTATCCTTGTTCCCAGAAATTGGCAGAGCAATGTACTTTTGCAAAAGAAGTTGGCTAACTTCTTTCATGTCCGCATGTCTCTTTTTGGACACTAGATGGCAGCCTGTCCTCCTTGTCCAAAGAAAGACTGTGACTATCACTTAATAGGCCTTTGGGAAGTGTGGGGGAAAACCAAGTGGGAAAACTAAGGGCCAGAGGATTAAGAGAGAGAGAGAGAAGTGAAGTATATTTGTTTGCAAGACAGACTGGAATAAACAGATCAGTGTGAAACGGCAAGTGGTAAAAAAGCAAAAATAATCAGGTTCAGTCAAAATCCTTCAAGCATTTAGAATTTAGAATGGGAAGAAAGGCTTGCTGTTCTACTGCAGAGTGGGTCTACTTTTACCATCTCATCTGAATAACATGCCCATTGTGAACAGACTGTATAAAAAGGAGGTAAAAAGCTAACTGGTGTTAGACAAAATAAATGCAGGGAACAGAACATCTTCTGGGTCGATTTAACTAGAGTTACTGGTTCTCTGAGTGAGAGAGCCACATGATACAGGAGACATCCCTTCCGGTATGTGTAAGCAGGCCCTGGTGACTGGCTGAAGACAGGCTGGCAAGCTGGGGGAGAGAGGCTCCTCTGGAGGCTGGATGACTCATCCCACCTGCAGAGATCACACTTGCCATGAGCCTTGCTCATCCTCTTCCAAGCTCAATTTGTATTCTGAGAAAAGGACACAGTAGTGCTGAAGCTGGCAGGGGGGAGCAGGGGAAGGGATGGGAGGGGAGAATGGCATCATCTTGGGGTGGGTTACAACTGGATTTAAGTGGATTCACAACATAAAAGTGGGAAATGGAATCTTTCCTGCCAGTCCTTCCTGTAACACGGATGTCACAGTTATCAGTGATTGCAGCCCTCCAGTGTGAGCTGGTGAGCCCTAAGGGCACTCCGGAAGAAGAAGAATACCTGTGATCTAGCAGCCATCAGACTGCAGCCACTCCCTACAGTGAGCTGCAAGGGAGCCCATGATGAGAAAAACGCAGGATACTGGCCCCACATCACTGAGATGCATGTGAAAGGAGTGATTTCAGTGAGCCCAGACTCTTGCAACTTCTCATACATACAAAAGCACTAAATTCCTTAACTTCAGATGTCTGGTTTTCTTTAACTAACAATAATTTTTTGATGTTCAGATTACCTGCCCTTTGTTGCAAAGTTCTATATAAACTGGCTACTCGCCCCTCCACTCCTTCCTTGGAGCAGTTCTCTCAGGGTTATTTGAGATGCTGTCTCCTGGGCTTGAAGTCCTAAAAATTCCCACCAAATAAAACATAACTCTCAACTTTTAGGTTGTAAACTTTTTTTTTTTAAGTCGACAAGGGTTTTATGAGGCCAAGGAATTTTTTTTTCATGGAGAAAGTAGTATATGAGCAACTTTGGTTTTCTCTTTAAGCATCTGCCCCTCCCTTTAAATCTCAGTAAATATTAATAATGAATGCATGAGGCCCATAAATTATGCTACTGACATTGCCCATCCCCTTTGTCTTCAAAACCTTATTTGAGTTAAGCATTAACACTGCTCTTCACAAGTCATACTCATTAACTCAGAGAATGGTGGTGCTGGGCCCAGTGGCCCAGTGATCTAGGGGCTTTTCAAACTGTTGGAGAGCCCTAGCTCTCCAGTTTCCCTAAAAAGTGGTACATTTGATTCTGCACATGGAATAACTTTAAATTGTCTAAAGAAACTGTTACTACTTTTATCTCTTTTATTATGGGCTCTGGAAAAAATTTGGCTTGGAAAAAAATCCTATTAAAAATAAAAGTTTGAGGAGAGTGATGAATTCAAATAGCAGCCTTTCCCTAGAGCTGATCATGCAGGGGGATTAAACCCAAGTGGACGGGTTTGCTCCTGGAAGAGCCCAATCAGAAGGCACTCTTTTCCCATACTGGATCCCAAGTCCTTTGAACTCAGGGGAGTGAGTCAAAAGAAGTCTCCAGGGTGTAAGCCTGGAGTGGGGTTAGAGGAGTTGGAGATGAGACGGTTGTGAGGAGAAAGCTCTGGAGAGGCATTGGAGAAGGTGCCTCAGCTCAGACACCAGAGCTACTCTCTGTCCTATAAAGATTGGGAATTTGATACCTGAAGAAACTGTATCTGCTTTTTCTTAGACTCCTTGTAGCTGGAGGAAGGTCTTTGCTCTTGTGCTTTGGAGGTAGCAGTCTGGTAGGGCATGAGGTGGGAGTCTGATAGGGCATGAGTTGGGAACAGCCCAGAATTGTAGGGCTGAAGAATTGATGCTTTTGAACTGTGGTGTTGGAAAAGATTCTTGAGAGTCCCTTGGACTGCAAGGAGATCCAACCAGTCCCTCCTAAAGGAAATTAGTCCTGAATATTCATTGGAAGGACTTATGCTGAAGCTGAAGCTCCAATACTTTGGCCACCTGATGGGAAGAATTGGCTCATTTAAAAAGACCTTGGTGCTGGGAAAGACTGAAGGCAGGAGGAGAAGGGGATGACAGAGGATAAGATGGTTGGATGGCATCACCGACTCAATGGACATGAGTTTAAGCAAGCTCCAGGAGTTAGTGATGGACCAGGAAGCCTGGCATGCTGCAGTCAATGGGGTCACAAAGAGTTGGATATGACTCAGCAACTGAACTGAACTGAACTGAGATTGTTCCAGACTGGATAGAGTGTGACATAAGTGAGGGAGTAGCAGAGCGGAAAGAGGGATGAACAGGAGGAGATTCCTGGGATCCTTCACACCCCTAAGCCTCAGTTTCTTCACCTGTAACATTAAGGATAATAATGGGGGTTCTATACCCCAAAGGTTGTTTTAAGAAACAAACAAATCAAATGATATATATGACCAGGTGTTTTAAAATATAATGTTGAATACTGAAAGTAGCTGATAGTTTTTGAGCACTTACTATATTAAACACTTGACACGGCCAGTTCTCCTAGAAGGGCTGGTAAGAAGCAGTGCCACTTTGATACAATGAATGTAGGTGTCCTACACTGTATCACACTAGCTGAGAGCAGGGATTTTGGTATCACACCAAGCAAGGCCTGGGTTTTTTTCGGTTTCCACATATATGTAAGGCTGAATTTCAGTTTCCTCAAGGTAATACCCAGCTTATAGGATTGTGGTTATAGGGATCAAATGAGATAATGCATATAAAACATTTAGCAAAATGTTTACTGCTGCTCTAAGTTGCTTCAGTCGTGACCGACTCTGTGCAACCCCATAGACGGTAGCCCACCAGGCTCCCCTGCCCCTGGGATTCTCCAGGCAAGAACACTGGAGTGGGTTGCCATTTTCTTCTCCAATGCATGAAAGTGAGAAGTGAAAGTAAAGTAGGTCAGTCGTGTCCAACTCTTAGCGACCCCATGGACTGCAGCCTACCAGGCTCCTCCGTCCATGGGATTTTCCAGGCAAGAGTACTGGAGTGGGGTGCCATTGCCTAAGTACCTACAAATACAGGCTTAAAAATGCTTTTATTTGAACTTCTTTGAGCTTCTGTCCTAGTCACCAGGGGTATGTTAACATTAATAGGGCATTGTGCCTGCATCTGCCTCAAAGTGTTTACGACCTAATTGGAAAGTAAGACATAAACATGAGCAGATCACCAACATGAAAGGCAACTGGTAAAATATAACGAACAAGTGACCCAAACTTTATATATTTAGAGGAACATAGAGTAAGGGAGTAGTAACTTTAAGGAGTCGGGGTAGGAAGACTTTTTGCAAAGCCAATTATATATCTGACTTCTTGTCATATATTTGACTTCTTGTCACCCTCAAAGCAACCATATAAGGTAAGTCATAGGTAATCCAAAACATCTTGTTCTAGTTTAATCAAGTTTCCTGCAGGTCTCTCGTGTTGTGGATACAGTTGACATGGGTGGACCCGGGCTATCTGGAGTAAACAGTGGGTATAAGATGGAATAGAGCAGAGCCTTTTCATACTGTTCATGGGGTTCTCAAGGCAAGAATACTGAAGTGGTTTGCCATTCCCTTCTCCAGTGGACCATGTTTTGTCAGAACTCTCTGCCATGACCAGTCCATCTTGGGTGGCCCTACACAGCATGGCTCGTAGTTTCATTGAGCTAGACAAGGCTGTGGTCCATGTGATCAGTTTGGTTAGTTTTCTGTGATTGTGGTTTTCATTCTGTCTGCCCTCTGATGGATAAGGATAAGAGGCTTATGGAAGCTTCCTGATGGGAGAGACTGACTGAGGGGGAAACTGGGTCTTGTTCTGATGGGCGGGGCCATGTTCAGTAAATCTTTGATCCAATTTTCTGTTTGATGGGCGGGGCTGTATTCCCTCCCTGTTGTTTGACCTGAGACAAAACTATGGTGGAGGTAATGAAGATAATGGCGACCACCTTCAGAAGGTCCCATGCACGCACTGCTGCACTCAGTGCCCCCGGCCCTGCAGCAGGCCACCATCAACCCACGCCTCCACTGGAGACTCCTGGACACTCACAGGCATGTCTGGGTCAGTCTCTTGTGGGGTCACTGCTCCTTTCTCCTGGGTCCTGGTGTGCACAAGGTTTTATTTGTGCCCTCCAAGAGTCTGTTTCCCCAGTCCTGTGTAAGTTCTGGTGGTTCTATGGTAGGGTTAATGGCGACCTCCTCCAAGAGGGCTTATGCCATACCCAGGTCTGCTGCACCCAGAGCCCCTGCGGCAGCTGCTGCTGACCCATACCTCCACGGGAAACACTCAGACACAGTTCTGGCTCGGTCTCTGTGGGTTGGGTGTGCATTTTGTGCCCTTCCCAGGTCAGAGCAGCTCAGGTGACCAGGTGCTTGGCGAGCGCACTGCCCCAGGTGGGCCATGCATCTTAATCACCTCCCTGGTCCCTGCCGCTGGCTTTCCCAGGTGTGCCGTTTGTCTCCTCTGGAAAGCTGATATCAGGCTGCAACCCTCCTGGTGGATTTCAACCATCCAGGATTTCAGGAAGATGCGGTTGGCAGCTGGGAGCCTGCTCACAGTTTGGTGGAAGATGCAGTCTCCGGGCTGAGATTGTAGCAGCCCCTTGCCTTCAGGCTCCGGCTGTCGGCTGTCGCAAGCCTGCCTCTCTGCCTCTTGGGGGGGTGGGGCGGGGCCAGCGCAGGCAGCTGCTGCTGACCCATACCTCCACGGGAAACACTCAGACACAGTTCTGGCTCGGTCTCTGTGGTTGGGTGTGCATTTTGTGCCCTTCCCAGGTCAGAGCAGCTCAGGTGACCAGGTGCTTGGCGAGCGCACTGCCCCAGGTGGGCCGTGCATCTTAATCACCTCCCTGGTCCCTGCCGCTGGCTTTCCCAGGTGTGCCGTTTGTCTCCTCTGGAAAGCTGATATCAGGCTGCAACCCTCCTGGTGGATTTCAACCATCCAGGATTTCAGGAAGATGCGGTTGGCAGCTGGGAGCCTGCTCACAGTTTGGTGGAAGATGCAGTCTCCGGGCTGAGATTGTAGCAGCCCCTTGCCTTCAGGCTCCGGCTGTCGGCTGTCGCAAGCCTGCCTCTCTGCCTCTTGGGGGGGTGGGGCGGGGCCAGCGCTCAGCTAGTTAGCCAGTAAGCAGCCAGCTAGCTCTCCACTGGTATTCACTCAGTCCTCTGTTCTGTGAGCAGACCAGGCTGCATATTAGGTTGTTAGGTTAGAGGCTTTTGCAGCAAAGTTCTCTTTTCCACAGTTGCGCGTAGGTGTGTATTCTATGGGTATTTTTTTTTTTTTTCTCCCAGTTATGTTGCCTTCTGAGATTTCAAAACCCCTCACAGACCTGCCTGTGAGAGGGTTTCCTACTGTGTGGAAACTCCTCTTTCATGACTCCCTTCCCAGGACAGGTCTCCGTCCCTAACTCTTTTGTGTCTCTTTTTGTCTCTTATATTTGGTCCTACTTATTTCAAAGAGAATGGACTGCCTTTCTGGGTTGCTGGTGTCCTCCACCAGTGTTTGGAAGTTGTTTTGTGGAAGATGCGCAGCATTCAAATGATCTTTTGATGAATTTGTGGGGGAGAAAGTTGTCTCCTTGTTCTATTCCTCCACCATCTTGAAGCCTCCATAAAGAATGAAGAGATGGAGCCAAAGCAAAACCAACACCCAGTTGTGAATGTGACTGCTGATAAAAGTAAAAGTCTGATGCTGTAAGAGCAATATTGCTTAGGAACCTGGAATGTTAGGTCCATGAATCAAAGCAAATTGGAAGTGGTCAAACAAGAGATGGCAAGAGTGAACATCGACATTCTAGGAATCAGTGAACTAAAATGGACTGAATTTAACCATTTAAAATGGTGAATTTAACTCAGATGACCATTATAGCTGCTACTGTGGGCAAGAATCCCTTAGAAGAAATGGAGTAGCTATCACAGTCAACAAAAGAATCTGAAATGCAGTACTTGGATGCAATTTCAAAAATGACAGAATGACCTTAGCTTGTTCCAAGGCAAACCATTCAATATCACAGTAATACAAGTCTATGCCCTGACCAGTAACACTGAAGAAGCTGAAGTTGAACGGTTCTGTGAAGACCTACAAGACCTTCTAAAACCAACACCCAAAATAGATGTCCTCTTCATTATAGGGAACTGGAATGCAAAAGTAGAAAGTCAAGAGATACCTGGAGTAACATGCAAATTTTGCCTTATAGTACAAAATGAAGCAGGTCAAAGGCTAACAGTTTTGCCAAGAGAACACACTGGTCATGAAAGGTTATTGCTGAACCATGAAAGATGCCAGGATTCTTGGCCTCTGGAGGAGAAGAATCCAATCCGGGGCCAGAAATGAGGCTTGATTGCTCAGAGCTTTTGTGTAATATAGTTTTAAAGTATAAAAGAGATAGAGAAAGCTTCTGACATAGGCATCAGAAAGGGGCAGAAAGAGCACCCCCTCACTAGTGTTAGCAATGGAGTTATATACTTTTTAATTAGTTATTACAGTGAATCAGAAGAATGCCTGAAGGTTGTAAAGACCTTACTAGACCCACTCCAATAATTTACATTTTAAGATTACAGGATTAGCCAGAAGGTTTTTTTTTTCCAGAAACTGTCCTCAAGCAGGATACATTATTGTTATATAATCCTAAGGAATGTAGAAAAAAAAAAGTTTGTTCTTTCCTCCTCCTTGAGAATTTTAGACCCCTATCTCTTCCTTGAGAACCCCAGACCCCTCTCTCTTTGGGGACCCCCAGACTTTTTATCAACCTGCCTAGGAATTAACTCTCTCAGTCACAGCAAACACCCTCTTCCAACAACACAAGAGAAGACTCAGCACATGGACATCACCAAATGGTCAATACCAAAATCAGACTGATTGTATTCTTTGCAGCCAAAATGAAGAAGCTCTATACAGTCAATAAAAACAAGACCAGGAGCTGACTGTGGCTCAGATCATCAACTCCTTATTGACAAATTCAGACTTAAATTGAAGTAGGGAAAAGCACTAGACCATTCAGGTATGACCTAAATAAAATATTTTACAATTATATAGTGGAAGTGACATGTAGATTCAAAGGATTAGATCTGATAGACAGAATGCCTGAAGAACTATGGACAGAGGTTCGTGACATTGTATATAAGGCAGGGATCAAGACCATCCCCAAGAAAAAAAATTCAAAAATGCAAAATGGTTGTCTGAGGAGGCCTTATGAATAGCTGAGAAAGGAAGAAAAGCTAAAGGCAAGGAGAAAAGGAAAGAGATAACTATTTGAATGCAGAGTTCCAAAGAATAGCAAGGAGAGATAAGAAAGCCTTCCTCAATGATCAGTGCAAAGAAATAGAGGAAAACAATAGCATGGGAAAGACTAGAGATCTCTTCAGGAAAATTAGAAACACCAAGGGAAAATTTCATGCAAAGATGGGCTAGATAAAGGACAGAAATGGTATGGACCTAACAGAAGCAGAAGATATTAAGAAGAGGTGGCAAGAGTACACAGAAGAACTATACAGAAAAGATCTTCACGGCCCAGATAACCATGATGGTGTGATCACTTACCTAGAGCTGGACATCCTGGAACGTGAATTCAAGTGGGCCTTAAGAAGCATCACTACAAATAAAGCTAGTGGAGGGGATGGAATTCCAGTGGAGCTATTTGAAGTCCTAAAAGATGATGCTGTGAAAGTGCTGCACTCAATATGCCAGCAAATTTGGAAAACTCAGCAGTGGCCACAGGACT
>SJYC01118144.1:0-12826 GCA_006408675.1 Madoqua kirkii | reverse complement strand
CATATGTACCTCCAATTGTTTGAGTCATTTGTTTAAAAAAGACTATCCTTTTTTCCCCCCAATGAATTACTTTTTACTATTTGCCACGATCAGTTGTCCATAACGGTGTAGATTAATTTTTGGACTCTGGGTCCTGTTCCAATAATCCTTTTGTCTGTGTTAAAATCAGACAGTCTTAATTATTGTACCTTTAAATATAAAATTATACCAAAATAAAAAGGTTATTTAAAAATATAAAAATGCAAAGGCATAATAGAAAATGAGCAAAGCTATAAACAGCTTACAGAGAAGGAATTGCAGTGGCTCTTAAATATCCAAAAAGATGCTCAACATCAGCCATAATAAAATAAATGCAAATTAAAACTCCAATGAGATAGAATTCCCACCTTTCAGACTGTCAAATATTAAAAATTTTAACAGTGCACTATATTGATGAGAGTATAAGGAAATGGGTGCGCTTGTACACTGATGGTACATGTTAAGCTGGAACAATTTCTATGGAAAACAATTCAGCAACATTCATTTAAATTTTAAATGGATTTGACCTTTGACCCCAAAATTCCATTGCTTGGAATTTATCCTGGAGTTTAATTCAATGTTAGGGCTTCCCTGGTGTCTCAGATGGTAAAGAATCTGCCTGCAATGCAAGAGACTGGGGTTCGATCCCTGGGTTGGGATGATCCCCTGGAGAAGGGAATGGCTACCCCCTCCAGTATTCTTGCCTGGAGAATTCCATGGACAGAGAGCCTGGCAAGCTACAGTCCATGGGGTTGCAAAGAGTTGGACACGACTGAGTGACAGACACATATAATTCAACATGTGCTCATAGAGCATGTTCAGGTTTTTCCACTGTGGCATTTCTCAAAATAGCTAAGACAATAAATAATCAAAATCTCTAGCAACAGAAAACTGGTGGAATAAATCACGATATAATTGTATAACAATATACAGATCACTAGAAAAAGAATGAGTCAGATATATGAGATGTGCTGGAAAGATCTTTAAAATGTACTGATAAAGGAGGCATTCAAAGCACTGAACAGTGTTTTCAATATGCTGCTATCTATGTGAAAAGGGGAACTATATACTTAAAAATGTATATATGCTTTCAGGACACAGAGTAGTTATGGAATAAAACCCAAGAAACTGTGAACAGTGGCTGTCACTAGGGATGATGGGAAAAATCAGTGCTGAGGTACAAGAAAATTTAATGTACATTATATAATACCTTTTCTGTTAGAATGTGTTTATTTTTTCCAAAGGAAATCTATTTTAAAGAAGTTTTTCAATAAGAAAAACTGTTCTTTAAAAAATTTTTCAATAAGAAAAACTTCTTCAAATAGTGTTTCAATAAGAAACACTATTTTTAAAGAAAATAAGGATACGTGCTGTCTCAACAGAGAGTGAGTATCTCAGGAAGTGTGAGTTCGTGTGGTTATCATCTTCTCCATTGTGCTCTTTCGCACTTGACAAATTTTGAAACATGGAAATGTGTTTCTTCCATAATCAGAAAAATAACTGCTTTTAAAATATTCTAAGAAAGCATAAGAGGAGATTAACTTTACCTGGAATAATGGACAATGCCTAAAACAAGATGAAGAAAAAGATGTTACATTTTCTTCTGTCATCCATAAACACACATAGCACACTATTCAAAATGCATTTCTATAGGCAAAAGTCATCAAAAAAGGAGGAAGTACAACAAAGGAAACTAAAAGCAAAGCATTTTTAACTTCTTTAGTTTTTCAAATAAGAAAAAGTTCTACCATCTGGTAGCCTTGAGTAAAACTTCCTACCAAATGTATCTTTATGACAGCATCATTATGACTTTTTGAAGTTCTTATCATAAAAGGGTGGTGACATCACCATTAGCATAAAGGACTCAAACAGCTAAGAAGCATTGCACAATATCTGGTTTTTCTTTTAGAATCCCCGAAATATAATGCTCGGGAAACATCCTAGGACTTTTCCTCTTTATATCACCAAAACTAAAGGTAAGACTCTTAGGAGGGAAACATATGAAGGTTTGGATCATCTGGCAAATTCCCAGGTAGGGATCATCCCCAAACTTTGGCCTTGAAAATACATTGTATAAAATAGGGCACACATCAACATACTACTGGCCTTTAAAAATAATGTCAGCCGGGCTTCCCAGGTGGTGCTAGTGATTAACAAAAATGTCATTGAGGGCAGATTGTCAGAAAATAATCTAGCTAAATGGAATCTTATCGCAAGCATTTCTAACTGTCTTGAATTATTATTTTTTTGACTGTGCTGTGCAGCCTTCAGGATCTTAGTTCGCTGACCAGGGATCAAACCTCTGCCCCCTGCACTGAGAGCACAGCATCTTAACCACTGGACTACAGGGAATCTCTAATGGTCTTGGATTTAAAAGGTGGCCAATCACATTGCAGGGACACTAAAATTGTTCCCAGCTAAAGCATTCCCAATGTGATATTATTTATAAAAAATTATAAGATAGAAATGTAATTCAGGCCACATTTGTAACTTGAAATGTGACAAATGTGAAGCTGCACTGCAAAAATGTAAGAGAATCATAAAATTCACTTTAATGATATATTTTGCTTAATCCACAATATTTAAAATTTCTTATCAGCATGAAGATATAAGCATCTGAATGCAGAGTTCCAAAGAATAGCAAGAAGAGATAAGAAAGCCTTCTTCAGTGATCAATGCACAGATATAGAGGAAAAGAACAGAATGGGAAAGACTAGAGATCTCGTCAGGAAAATTAGAGATATCAAGAGAACATTTCATGCAAAGACGGGCTCGATAAAGGACAGAAATGGTATGGATCTAACAGAAGCAGAAGATATTAAGAAGAGGTGGCAAGAATACACAGAAGAACTGTACAAAAAAGATCTTCATGACCCGGATAATCATGATGATGTGATCACTCATCTAGAGCCAGGCATCCTGGAATGTGAAGTCAAGTGGGCCTTAGAAAGCATCACTACCAACAAAGCTAGTGGAGGTGATGGAATTCCAGTAGAGCTATTTCAAATCCTGAAAGATGATGCTGTGAAAGTGCTCACTCAATATGCCAGCAAATTTGGAAAACTCAGCAGTGGCCACAGAACTGGAAAAGGTCAGTTTTCATTCCAATCCCAAAGAAAGGCAATGTGAAGAATGTTCAGACTACTGCACAGTTGCACTCATCTCACATGCTAGTAAAGTGATGCTCAGAATTCTCCAAGCCAGGCTTCAGCAATACATAAACCGTGAACTTCCTGCTGCTCAAGCTAGTTTTAGAAAAGGCAGAGGAACCAGAGATCAAATTGCCAACATCTCCTGGATCATGGAAAAAGCAAGAGAGTTCTAGAAAAACATTGATTCCTGCTTTATTGACTATGCCAAAGCCTTTGACTGTGTGGATCACAATAAACTGTAATACCAGACCACCTGACCTGCCTCTTGAGAAATCTGTATGCAGGTCAGGAAGCAACAGTTAGAACTGGACATGGAACAACAGACTGGTTTCGAATAGGAAAAGGAGTATATTGTCACTCTGCTTACTTAACTTCTACGCAGAGTACATCATGAGAAACGCTGTGTTGGAAGAATCACAAGCTGCAATCAAGATTGCCAGGAGAAATATCAATGACCTCAGATATGCAGATGACACCACCGTTAGGGCAGAAAGTGAAGAGGAACTAAAAAGCCTCTTGATGAAAGTAAAGGAGAGTGAAAAAGTTGGCTTAAAGCTCAACATTCAGAAAATGAAGATTATGCATCCGGTCTCATCACTTCATGGGAAATAGATGGGGAAACAGTGGAAACAGTGTCAGACTTTATTTTGGGGGGCTCCAGAATCACTGCAGATGGTGACTGCAGCCCTGAAATCTACTCCTTGGAAGAAAAGTTATGACCAACCTAGATAGTATATTCAAAAGCAGAGACATTACTTTGCCGAATAAGGTCTGTCTAGTCAAGGCTATGATTTTTCCAGTAGTCATGTATGGATGCGAGAGTTGGACTGTGAAGAAGGCTGAGCACCGAAGAATTGATGCTTTTGAACTGTGGTGTTGGAGAAGACTCTTGAGAGTCCCTTGGACTGCAAGGAGATCCAACCAGTCCATTCTGAAGGAGATCAGCCCTGGGATATCTTTGGAAGGAATGATGCTAAAGCTGAAACTCCAGTACTTTGGCCACCTCATGTGAAGAGTTGACTCACTGGAAAAGACTCTGATGCTGGGAAGGATTGGGGGCAGGAGAAGAAGGGAACGATCAAGGATGAGATGGCTGGATGGCATCACGGACTTGATGGACGTGAGTCTGAGTGAACTCCGGGAGTTGGTGATGGACAGGGAGGCCCAGCGTGCTGTATTTCATGGGGTCGCAAAGAGTTGGACATGATTGAACTGGACTGAATGAGAGATTACACATTTCATACCAAGGCTTCCTAATCTGCTGTTGCATTAGCAACATTTCAAGTATTTACTAGTCACTTGTTGCTAGTGGCCTCTATGTAGGAAGGCACAGATCTAAAGCATCCTGCTCACTGAATACTGAATTCATGTTCAAAAAGTAAATATCAGAGACCTCTACTTTACTCCAACACACAACCTATAGGCAGGACCTATCTTTGGATGATGAAATCAGTTAATGCTTGTAAACCATAACCCTTAACCTGACCAAACACCTTCAACACAAGTTTAGTCATTGGTTGAAGCCAAATATTCCGTTAAGAGCTTACTGCCTTTAATTTAAATTTTTAATCATTGTTTACAATACTGGTAGCTCAGACAGTGAATAATCTGCCCACAATGCAGGAGACCTGGGTTAGATCTTGGGTTAGGAAGATTCCCTGGAGAAGAGAATGATTACCTACTCCAGTATTCTTGTCTGAAGAATCCCATGGACAGAGGATCCTGGCAGGCTACAATCTATGGAGTCACAAAGAGGCAGACATGACTGAGCGACTAACACTTTCAGTTTCTCACTTTCACTTTTGAAAGCGTGTGTATGGTTTTAGGTTTCTGGTACTCTAGACTTTGGATAAATTACCAGGCAAAATCCTTGTGAGGAAAATACATGTATATATATGTATCAGCTTTGGAGTAGAATATATCTAATGCATGATATCATCCTTAGTACCCCCATTTTATTGTCACAGAGCCTAAGTGAAACAGAATGAGTTTCACTGAATTTCATGTATGCAAATAGGATGGACTTTGATAAAGGACTATGAAAAGAATGGGCTCCCTTTGTGGCTTCTCTGTGGCTCAGCTGGTAAAGAATCTGCCTGCAATGCAGGAGACCTGGGTTGATTCCTGTGTTGGGAAGATCTAGAGAAGGGAGAGGCTACCCATTCCAGTATTCTGTCCTGGAGAATTCCATGGACTATAGTCCATGGGGTCACAAACAGTTGAACAGGACTGAGCGATTTTCACTTATGAAAAGAATATCACAGGACCTTTGCACCTAATCTAAAATAAATCCCTCCTAAAGGGCTCACCTTATGGGTGATTTCTCCAGTACTTCAAATACAGTAGGTGGTTTTCCTGACTCAAGTCTGCTTTCTTCCTAATGCTGAGCATTCTGGAATCAGACACTTGGACCGATGGCTAAGTTTCCACAAATTAATATTTTATTGGAAGATGGCAAGAAAGTTGTTTTCTATTTCCCAAAAAACTTTTTCTCCTCTTTTTTTCTAGGAGACAATGAATGCCAAATGGAAACTGCTGTTATTGATTGCATTTGCTTTATCCTTGATGTCGATTATGCATCGTTCTCAGTAAATACAATAGACTGATGAGTTATTATATTTAATGACTGGCAGAGTTGATTTAAAATGCTGAATATCATTCAAAAACTATTAATAAATATTCCCTAAATTAATCAGTAGTTACTTTCCTTTGGGGAACAAATAAAATCATAAATATATTAATTCTTTTATTTTTCAACCTTCAACAAATATTTATTGAGTGCTTCCTTGGTGCCAGGCACTATTGTAAGTTCTAGGAACTTAGTACTCAGGAACAACACAAAGTAACCACTCTTATGAAGCTTTGCATTCTAGGTGGAGGAGATGGACAATAAGCAAAGAAACATTTAACATAATGTTAGGAGCATTATATTTTATGTCATAACACTATGAGAAAGAATTTATGTAAGATGAGAGGATTGAGTGCTGGGGCACTATTTTAGATACATTTTAAGTTATATCAATAATCCTTCTAATAGAAAAAGACTTAAAGTAACCTCCTACAGAAACATAGCTATACTGAGAAATAAATTAGATAATCTGCTAAAATTCTCTCTCACAGAAAAATTCAAATCCTTCCCTCTCCATGGGCTTCTTTTCATGATCTTTTTAAAAGGAGCAATGGAATGCTCCTGGTGCTATTTGACAATCAGCTAATCTGTGAGAGCTAATACCTTTTAAAATTAACCCTCCTGTTTGGTTTCATGTTCTATGTGTTATTTGCCCTTTAGAGGTATTGTGCCTTAACAGAAAGGACTTGTGGTCACTTGTAATAGTATTAATATCATCCTTTTGAAGATAATGTGCTTGCTCAAAAAAGGAAATAATAGATCATAAGCTCATTGCAGGCCTGGATTTCAGAACTGTAATATCATGTCAGAATGAGATGCTGTGTATTACAGAATAGGAGCGTTGTGCCTGGCATATAGTAGATACTTAGTAATTATCTGGCTAACAAGTGAGTGAATGAAAGGATCTGAATTCTAGATTTTTTTCTTTGTTATTCAATTGAAACGGCAATTTTTCAAATTTAACACTAAAATGCCTTTTTATCTTGTATCCAAAGAATAAAGAAGAACCTAGAGAAGATGAATTTCTGCTGGTAAGAATCTTTTTTCTATAAGCACTTTACAAACTGCATGGAGGGCAAACTGACTGGAGTCAAGTGGGTTCTAATGTAATGGCCGTCAGAAAGACCAGAAAACTAGACTGACCTCTCTGGAGGCAGCACTGACAAATGTGGGGGCATCAGCTCAGAAATATTATATGCACACACATATACGCATGCATATGAATTTGCATAAATATCTTCGAGTTTCGCTCACTTGACATACTCATTTGCTTAAACCAGATGAGTTTTTGATATTTTCTATGTTGCACAGAGTTGGACACGACTGAAGCGACTTAGCAGCAGCAGCAGCATGGTTTAAGTATGTATCTTTGTCCAGGATGACATTTTTCTTTAGATAGACAGCCTCTTTAGTCAATCATGTTTTCTACCATTGACCATTGTGTTCAGTAAAGTTCAGTTGCTCATTCGTGTCCAACTCTTTGTGACCCCATGAATCGCAGGATGTCAGGCCTCCCTGTCCATCACCAACTCCCGGAGTTCACTCAGACTCAGGTTCATCGAGTCTGTGACGCCATCCAGCCATCTCATCCTCTGTTGTCCTCTTCTCCTCCTGCCCCCAATCCTTCCCAGCACCAGAGTCTTTTCCAATGAGTCAACTCTTCACATGAGGTGGCCAAAGTACTGGAGTTTCAGCTTTAGCATCATTCCTTCCAAAGAAATCCCAGGGCTGATCTCCTTCAGAATGGACTGGTTGGATCTCCTTGCAGTCCAAGGGACTCTCAAGAGTCTTTTCCAATATCACAGTTCAAATGCATCAATTCTTTGGTGCTCAGCCTTCTTCACAGTCCAACTCTCACATCCATACATGACTACTGGAAAAACCATAGCCTTGACTAGATGGACCTTAGTATTTTATTCTTTTCATTGCAGTGGTGAATGGAATTGTTTCCTTAATTTTTCTTTTTATTTTCTCATTATTAGTGTATAGGAATGCAAGGGATTTCTGTGTGTTGATTTTATATCTTGCAAATTTACTATATTCATTGATTAGTTCTAGTAATTTTCTGGTGGAGTCTTTAGGGTTTTCTGTGTAGAGGATCATGTCATCTGCAAACATTGAGAATTTTACTTCTTCTTTTCCAATTTGGATTCCTTTTATTTCTTTTATGCTCTGATTGCTGTGGCCAAAACTTCCAAAACTATATTGAATAGTAGCGGTGAGAGTGGGCATTAAAAAGATCATACACCATGACCAAGTGGGCTCTATCTCAGGGATGCAAGGATGTTTCAAAATCTGCAAATCAATTAATGTAATACACCGCATTAACAATTTGAAAAAAGCCACATGATTATCTCAATAGATGCAGAGAAAACCTTTGACAAAATTGAATATCCATTTATGGTAAAAACTCTCCAGAAAGCAGGAATAGAAGGAACATAATTCAACATAATAAAAGCTATATATGACAAACCCACAGCAAACA
The DNA here is from genome assembly GCA_006408675.1 of Madoqua kirkii. Taxonomy (NCBI): domain Eukaryota; kingdom Metazoa; phylum Chordata; class Mammalia; order Artiodactyla; family Bovidae; genus Madoqua; species Madoqua kirkii. Next base: position 4,542 of record SJYC01118144.1, on the reverse strand, counting down.
TTATCCTCAATGGTGAAAAATTGAAAGCATTTCCCCTAAAGTCAGGAACAACACAACATATCTTCTAAAGAACTCAAGTTTCTAATCATTCTTCCCTGCTTCCCTTGGCCTGTTTAGTTTTAGTTTGATCTCTGATACATATTTGTCTAATCCACCTCTTATCTATATTGTGATGTTTCCTGACACTTAGATTGATTGAGCAATTTGCCCAAGACTGCACAGGGTAGTCTTGGCAGAAAAACTATAGTTAATAATGGTAGAACCATAATTAGAATTTCTGATTCTCTGTTCCTTTACTTAACTGGGCTACGTTGCCTTCTCAGAGCTATGTTATGGATAACAGCATGCCCTCTTAAGGAAAGGAAACACATGAAATTCTGGTCTTGAAAATCTAGGTAAGAAAAAATTGTTCAGTTCAGTTCAGTCACTCAGTTGAATCTGAATCTTTGGGACCCCATGGACCAGAGTGTACCAAGCCTCCTTATCCATCACCAACTCCCAGAGCTTAGTTAAACTCATGTCTATTGAGTCAGTGATGTCATCTAACCATCTCACCCCCTATCATCCTCAGCTCCTCCTTCAATCTTTCCCAGCATCAGGGTCTTTTCAGATGAGATGGCCAAAGTATTGGAGTATCAGCTTTAGCATCAGTCTTTCCAATGTATATTCAGGACTGACTTCCCTTAGGATGATCTGGTTGGATCTCCTTGTTGATCTCCCATTGAAGCCTGGCTTGCATAATTTTAAGCATTACTTTGCTAGTGTGTGAGATGAGTGCAATTGTATGGTAGTAACATTCTTTGGCATTGCCTTTCTTTAGGATTGAAATGAAAACTGACCTTTTCCAGTCCTGTAGCCACTGCATAGTTTTTCAAATTTGCTGGCATATTGAGTGCAGCATTTTCACATCATCATCTTTCAGGATTTGAAATAGCTCAACTGGAATTCCATCACCTCCACTAGCTTTGTTCGTAGTGATGCTTCCTAAGGCCCACTTGACTTCACATTCCAGGATGTCTGGCTCTAGGTGAGTGATCACACCATCATGGTTATCTGGGTAATGAAGCTCTTTTGTGTGTAGTTCTTCTGTGTATTCTTGTCTCCTCTTTTTAATATCTTCTGCTTCTATTAGGTTCATACCATTTCTATCCTTTATTGTGCCCAACTTTGCATGAAATGTTTCCTTGATACTTTTAATTTTCTTGAAGAGATATTTGTTCTTTCCCATTCTATTGTTTTCCTGTATTTCTTTGCACTGATCACTGAAGAAGGCTTTCTTATCTCTTCTTACTATTCTTTGGAACTCTGCATTCAGATGCCTATATCTTCCCTTTTCTCCTTTGCCTTTAGCTTCTCAGCTGTTTGTAAGGCTTTCGCAGAGAACCATTTTGCCTTTTTCATTTCTTTTTTCTTGGGGATGTTCTAGATCCCTGTCTCCTGTACAATGTCATGAACCTCCGTCCATAGTTTGTCAGTTACTCCGTCTACCAGATCAAACCTTTGAGTCTATTTATCATTTTCCACCCTGTAATCATAAGGGATTTAATTGAGATCATACCTGAATGGTCTAGTGGTTTTCCTACTTTCTTCAATTTAAGTCTGAATTAGGCAATAAGGAGTTGATGATCTGAGCCACAGTCAGCTCCCAGTCTTGTTTTTGCTGACTGTGTAGAGTTTCTCCATCTTTGGCTGCAAAGAATTTAATCAATCTGATTTTGATATTGACCACCTGGTAATGACCATATGTAGAGTCTTCTCTTGTGCTGTTGGAAGCGGGTGTTTGCTATGACCAGTGTGTTCTCTTGGCAAAACTCTATTAGACTTTGACCAGCTTCGTATTGTACTCTAAGACCAAATTTTCCTGTTACTCCAGATAGCTCTTGACTTCTGACTTTTGCATTCAAGTCCCCTATAATGAAAAAAATATCTTTTGGGGGGTGTTAGTTCTAGAAGGTCTTATAGGTCTTCATAGAACCATTCAACCTCAGCTTCCTCAGCATTACTTGTTGGGGCACAGACTTGGATTACTGTGATATTGACTGATTTGCCTTGGAAATGAACAGAGATCATTCTGTCATTTTTGAGACTGTATTTCAGTACTGCATTTTGGACTCTTTTGTTGCCTGTTATGGCTACTCCATTTCTTCTTAAGAATGCTTGCCCACAGTAGTAGATATAATGGTCATCTGAGTTAAATTCACCCATTCAGGTCCATTTTAGTTCACTGATTCCTAAAATGTTGACGTTCACTCTGTTTGACCACATTCCATTTGCCTTGATTCATGGACATAACATTCAGGGTTTCTATGCAATATTGCTCTTTATAGCATTGGAGTTTACTACCATCAGTGGTCACATCCAAAACTGTATGTTGTTTTTGCTTTGGCTCCATCTCTTCATTCTTTCTGGAGTTAATTCTCCACTGATCTTCAGTAGCATATTGGGCACCTACCAACATGGGGAGTTCATCTTTCAGTGTCCCATCTTTTTGCCTTTTCATACTGTTCATGAGGTTCTCAAGGCAAGAATACTGAAGTGATTTGCCATTCCTTTCTTCAGTGGACCCCATTTTGTCAGAACTCTCCACCATGAGGTATCTATCTTAGGTGGTGTCAAGATGGTAAGAGGGGCAAAATTGAATTTAGAATCAAACCCTGTACCTGCTAGAGATGTTTGCAGGGCTCAAACAAACCTTGTGAACACCATGACCCAGAAACCCCACAGAAACTGAGCCAGAATTGTGTTTGAGTATCTCCTGAGGAGATATGGATCAGCAGTGGCCTGCCACATGATCAGTGACTCTGGGTGCAGCAAACCTGGGTATGGTATAAGCCCTCTTGGAGGAGGTAGCCATTAACCCCACCAAAGAGCCACCAGAACTCACACAGGACTGGGGAAACAGACCCTTGGAGGGCAAAAACAAAACCTTGTGTGCATCAGGGCCCAGGAGAAAAGGAGCAGTGACCCCACAATATACTGACTCAGACTTGCCTATGAGTGTCCAGGAGCCTCCAGCAGAGGTGTGGGTCAGTGGTGACCTGCTGCAGGGTCAAGGGGGATGAGTGCAGCAGTGTGCACATGGACCTTTGAGGGACGTCTCTGTTATCTTCATTATTTCCTCCATAGTTTGGCCTCAGGTCAAACAACAGGGTGAGAATGCAGCCCCACCCATCACGAGAAAATTTGATTAAAGATGTACTGAACATGGTCCTACCCAATAGAACAAGACTTGGTGTCCACTCAGTCAGTCTCTCTCAGCAAGAAGCCTCTCTAAGCCTCTTATCTTTATCCATCAGAGGGCAGACAGAATGAAAACCAGAATCACAGAAAACTAACCAGACTGATCACATGGACCACAGCCTTGTCTAACTTAAAGAAACTATAAGAAATGAATACACACAACAAAGTTGCTACATTAATATTTTCATGAATATAGTTCTCTAAAGAAATTATGTCCATCTTCCCATGCTAATGGGGCTTCCCCGGTGGCTCAGAGGTTAAAGCATTTGCCTGCAATGTGGGAGACCTGGGTTCAATCTCTGGGTTGGAAATATCCCCTGGAGAAGGAAATGGTAACCCACTCCAGTATTCTTGCCTGGAGAATCCCATGGATGGAGGAGCCTGGTGGTCTACAGTCCACGGGGTTGCAAAGAGTCAGACACAACTGAGTGACTTCACTTTCACTTTCCCATGCTAATTCTTCAAGTAACTAGAAGGATAATAATGTTAAAGTGAAAGTTGCTTAGTTATGTCTGACCCTTGGAAATCCCATGGACTGTATAGAATTCTCCAAGCCAGAATACAGAAATGGATAGTCTTTTCCATCTCCAGGGGATCTTCCTAATCCAAGGATCAAACCCATGTCTCCTGCATTGCAGGTGGATTCTTTACTAGCTAAGCCACCATGAAGTGAAGTGAAGTCGCTCAGTTGTGTCCGACTCTTTGTGACCCCATGGATTGTAGCCTATCAGGCTCCTCCATCCATGTGATTTTCAAGCAGGAGTGCTGTAGTGGATTGCCATTTCCACCATGGAAGCCCACAAATACTGGAACGGGTAGCCTATCCCTTCTCCAGCAGATCTTCCCAACCCAGGAATCAAACCAGGGTCTCTTGCATTGCAGGAATATGTTAAAAGGTGATGTATAAATGTACAGAATATAGTTGTTTCAGTAAGTCAGTCAGTTCAGTCGCTGAGTCGTGTCCGACTCTTTGCGACCCCATGAACCACAGCACGCCAGGCCTCCCTGTCCATCATCATCTCCCGGAGTTCACACAGACACACGTCCATTGAGTCCATAATGGCATCCAGCCATCTCATTCTTGGTCGTCCCCTTCCCCTCCTGCCCCCAGTCCCTCCCAGCATCAGAGTCTTTTCCAGTGAGTCAACTTTTTGCATGAGGTGTCCAAAGTACTGAATTTCCAGCTTTAGCATCATTCCCTCCAAAGAAATCCCAGGGTTAATCTCCTTCAGAATGGACTGGATGGATCTCCTTGCAGTCTAAGGGATTCTCAAGAGTCTTCTCCAACAACACAGTTCAAAA
>SJYC01118141.1:0-12119 GCA_006408675.1 Madoqua kirkii | reverse complement strand
CATTCCAAGGCCAAGTTTGCCTGTTACTCCAGGTGTTTCTTAACCTCTTACTTTTGCATTCCAGTCCCCTCTAATGTAAAGGACATCTGTTTTGGATGTTAGTTCTAAATGGTCTTGTAGGTCTTCATAAAACTGTTCAACTTCGGCTTCTTCAGCGTTACTGGTTGGGGCACAGACTTGGATAACTGTGATATTGAATGGTTTGCCTTGGAGACAAACAGAGGTCATTCTGTCATTTTTGAGATTGCATACAAGTACTGCATTTAGGACTCTTTTGTTGACCATGACGGCTAACTCCATTTCTTCTGAGGGATTCCTGCCCGCAGTAGTAGATATAATGGTCATCTGAGTTAAATTCACCCATTCCAGTCCATTTTAGTTCGCTGATTCCTAGAATGTCGACGTTCATCCTTGCCATCTCTTGTTTGACCACTTCCAATTTGCCTTGATTCATGGACCTGACATTCCAGTTTCTTATGCAATATTGCTCTTTATAGCATGGGATCTTGCTTCTATCACCAGTCACATCCACAGCTGGGTATTGTTTTTGCTTTGGCTCCATCCCTTCATTCTTTCTGGAGTTATTTCTCCACTGATCCCCAGTAGCATATTGGGCACCTAGTGACCTGGGAAGTTCCTTTTCTGGTATCCTATCATTTTGCCTTTTCATACTGTTCATGGGGTTCTCAAGGCTAGAATTCTGAAGTGGCTTGCTATTCCCTTTCCCATCCTCTTGCTTTCTTTTTTTAAGTGTAAATTTATATCTTCCAAGTGTATTCTGGGAAGTCAATTTTAAAATTTTAATTGTTTATGATTTTATACCCAGGAAACCATGATGTATGTAATCTTCAAGGACTTATTTTTTCCCTTAAAATTAGATTGCTAAAATTCATCGCCAATTTGCATATCATTTCATTCATTTTGATGGCTGCATAATAATTGACTGTGGAAATATATCACAGTTTGTTCATATACTGCTTGGTCAAAGGGCACTTGAACTGTTTCCAGTGTTTAAAATAGAAAAAATTTAGAGATAAAATAGTTGCCCAACATCTTCAACATTTGTCTCCCTCCACCTCTGGCCTCCTGGATGTTCCACAGATACACCAAGCAGGTTCTCACCTCAGGGCCTTTGCACCTTCTGTTTTCCTCTGTTTAGTTAAATGGCTCATCCTCTCACTTCCATCAGGACTCCATTCTAATGTTATTTTATCAGTGATGCCTTCTCCAACTACTCATATACAATGACACCTCCCATTCCCTTTTCCCTCCACTCTGCTTTAGTTTTCTCCATTCCACTCATCAACTTCTGACATAATACTTATTGGCAGGTTTATTCATTTATTATCTGCCTCTCCCAATAGAATGTACCTAGAAAAAAAATCCTGTACATAGTAGACACTCAATATTTGTAGAATAATACATGAAACATCTTGACTGAAATGATAGCACTTTCATAACACAACACAGCATTACATAATATTTGTAACAATATTGGTAGTAATGGTAAAAATGGTAGAAGGCATTCTTTAATTAGAGGGTTTGTGCTTTATCATCATATATTGGCTTACAGTCTAAAGTGAAATGACCAGAAATTCCCTGGAGGCCCAGTGGTTAAGATTTGGTGCTTTCACTGCCATAGACCCAGGTTCCATCCCTGGTCAGGAAGCTAAGATCCCATAAGCCATTCCATGTGGCCAAAATAATAGTAATAATAATAATAAATAAAACTTTAAAAAAACCAGCTCTGGGTAACATCTAATCAAAATGAACACACATAAACAGGAATCCTACTTGTAGGACTAGCTGATAAAAATAACAGCAATGATACATAAGATACAAGATTAAGAAAGTTTCCTGTATCATTTCTCATAGTGAGAAAAATTACAGAAATAAAATGAATACCTAGTCATAAGGAAATGGCTAAACTCCACTTGCGGAATATTATGCAGCCGTTAAAAATGAATAAGAACCTGTGCAGAAAAACCTGGAAGGATTTTCACAATGCTGTATTGAGTAAGAAAATCAAGGTACAGATAAATGTGCCTTGTTTCATTATTATAAAACAAGATTTTAAAAGTCTGGATACACATGTGTATTTATGTATATGTGTACATTATTCACATACTATTATTCACAACTCAGAGTTGGTACTCATTGCTGGGAAATATTCATGTCATTGAGTCCATACATAAACTCCACTGGAGTCCAGGTAGCTAGGGCCTCTCTCTAGACACTAAGCCAGCCACAAGGGAGGTTAGGCAGGGCATGTGGCTAACATTTGGAGGGCAGGTCATCTTGTCTACCTTTCAGAGGATGTCATCTGGCCAGATTTGCCTCTCAGGAGAAGAGTTTAGTACCGATAGTCTAAATCTAAATTAATGACCACTAAAAATCTAATGAGTCTTCTTCCTCTTCTGTTTTATCAAACAATTTCTAAACACATGTTTTTGATTGCTTTCTGCTTTCAGAGATGCTTTTTTGTTTCATTCTGGCAGCAAATCTTTGATCTAATGAAAGAGAGAGAATCTTCAAACCCTTTCATTGTCACAAACAGACACTGATTCATATCTGTAGCCTAATTTCTAAGTATCAGTAGCCTAATTTCTAAGTATCATCACTTAGAAATTGTGACAAGGCTACATCTGGCCAGTTTTAAGGTAGAGCCTAAGACTTATGAGCCAAATAGAAGTGGCTGACTATTAATTTTAAGAACAGGGAGGGTTCAAATGTATAAAAAATAAACAAATGTATAAGCTAAAACAGTAAAAGGGGCAGTTTTGAAGAATTTGTTATAACTAATACACTATTAAGGGTTGACATATCCTAACCATGATGGATCTGTTTCTGATTAACACCTGTGATCGCTAATAACAAAATAGCTTCTCACTTTGTATTCAGTTCCTTCCCAAACGAAAGGTCTTAATTGACTTTAATAGCTTAACACCCTGCCTCCGCCAAAATGTTTATTACGAATACTGTGGCTTCTGCTGTCATTTCGTTATTATTACAAGCAAATCCAATATCATGCTTCCTTTATGAACTAATCACATTTTCTTCCAGGTGACAGTGATTGGGGGCCTAGCATTATGGAGAAATGAAAAGAGAATCCTTTGATCTTCTAGGAAAAGAGGAGGAAGAAAAAGGAAAAGGAGAAGTTGGGGGTTGGGGGAATATAAGGAGATGGTGGTGCTGTCTGCTTTAGGAACAATCAGAGAAACGTTCAGACACTGGGCTACTTCGGTTTCGGTTGTAGTCAGAGCTCCAGTGGCTCAGCTGGTAAAGAATCCGCCTGCAATGCGGGAGACCTGGGTTTGATCCCTGGTTTGGGAAGATCCCCTGGAGAAGGTAAAGGCTACCCACTCCAGGATTCTGGCCTGGAGAATTCCATGAACTGTATAGTACATGGGGTCACAAAGAGTTGGACACGACTGAGTGACTTTCAGTTTCACAGAGCTCAAAGAAAAAAATCCCTGGGCTCAAAAGGCAGTATGGCGTAAGGACTGAAGTAGATTCGGAAGCCCACTGGCTGATCTTGAAGCCTGACTCTGCCATTCATTATCTGTGTGATACTAAGTAATGTACTCAACAAACCTGTGACCTAAAGTCTCTCATATGAAAAACAGGGATGATAATGGAACTTATAGGATATTGCAAGGATTAAACAAGTAATGGAAAAAGCACTTTGTCACCATTCCAGGAACATAGTAGGCACTTGATAATCATTAGTTATTATCACTTGGACAGCAACCTTTCCTCTCATAATAAAGTGATACCTGATTGATGTGTTTCTTGTCTGTTTAACAGAAAACGTCCTGATGTAATAACAACAACCAGCTGGCTTGCTCCAGTCATATGGGAAGGAACTTACAATAGATCGGTCCTGGAAAAGTACTACAAAAGGCTGAACATCACCATAGGCTTGGCTATAATATGTGCTCCTGGAAAGTAGGCACTACTAATTAATAGTCACCCCCCCTTTTTTTTTTATTTTGGGAAGAAATGTGGATAAGCAAGCACCCATTGACTTTCCACATTTAGAGAGCTATTTATGAATGAAGTCGCTCAGTCGTGTCTGACTCTTTGCAACCCCATGAACTGTAGCCCACCAGGCTTCTCAGTCCATGGGATTTTCCAGGCAAGAGTACTGGAGTGGGGTGCCATTTCCTTCTCCAGGGGGATCTTCCCGACCCAGGGATTGAACCCCCATCTCCCGCATTGTAGGCAGACGCTTTACCCTCTGAGCCACCAGGGAAGCCTATTTATGAATAGCTTTAACCATTATTTCTGGCTGACAGTATAATTATTTTTAGTGGTTATTTTCTTCAGTCATATCTGAATCCTTAATACTATGTGGGAATCTTTTCATTTATATCCAGTTAGTTTTCACAACCAACTCAATGGTTCTTCTCAGGCCCGCAGGATCACTACATTTTCTTTTACTAACCAATACATTTAAGTTTTAGACCCAACTGCTCTACCCTTACCTATTGATAGTTCTTAAGCAACAATGATGGGCTTTGCAGGTGGCGCTAGTGGTAAAGAACCCATTTTGCTATTGGCAAATACAGGAGACATAAAAGACGTGGGTTTGATCCCTGGGTTGGAAAGATCCCCTGTAGCAGGGCACGGCAACCTGTTGCCTAAACTCGGCCTCTGTTCACCTGTGCCAAACAGAAACAAGGAGACAGAGTTTTGGGTGAAGTAGAAAAGAGTAGCTTTCATTGCTTTGCCAGGCAAAGGAGGCCCCAGCGGGCTCATGCCCTGAAGGCCGTGTGGCCCACCTTGGAGGGAGTAGTAAGGAGTTTTATAGTGTTTAAGGAGCAGGGCGTGATCAGCTTGTGGACAAATCTTGGATTGGTTGGCCATCAAGGTGAAGTTTCAAGCATCATCAACCTGCTTTCAACCAGTCTAGGGTCTATGATCTTGTGGTCAGCAGTTTTCATCTGGAGGGCGTTCTGCTTCCTATAAAAACAACTCAGGAATGTGTGTCAGGCTTTTATATCTTTGGGGAAACTGAGAATTTGGAGATTGTTATGTAGCAGAATTATAGTCTAAATTGTTACCAGTTTCTTAGCCCAACAGCTATTCTTTGCTTCCACATCTTCACATTTCCCAATCATTAACTCTTGAGTCAGCAGTTTATTTCAAAAGCAAGGATGTAGGGACTTGTACATGGTTTCAAACCCACTCCAGTATTCTTGCCGAGAGGCTCCCCTTGGACAGAGAAGGCTGCTGGTGGGCTACATTCCATAGCGTCATGAAGAGCTGTACGTGACTGAAGTGATGTTAGCACGTGTAAATGACAGGGAATTTCCTGATGATTTTGGCAAAATAAGTCTTTTTGGTTGTCTGTTTGTTCTTCATGTTTCATAGGTTTTCAAGTCAGAGCTTCACTGAGTTCGTCCGTTCTGCGAATAAGCACTTCATGTTCGGCTTCAACGTTGTCTTTTACATCATTCTGGATAGCGTCTCCACCCTGCCTCCCATAGTGCTAGGTCCCCTTCGAACATTTAAACCGTTTTTAATAGTCAAAAGTGATATAGGGGAAGATTTTTATTTCACATACATGATGAACTTATTTAACTACATCATAACACACATCCAGTATGAAGTCAACTTTCTCTTCGTTATGAATGTAAACCAGATCTTCAAGGATGATTTTGGAGTGGAAACCCTGGGAAAATCTGTAGCTCAACTTAGTGCATGGTGGTATTTTAAAGAGGGTGATGCTTTCCCTTATGAGAGAAGACGTAAATCAGCAGCTTTCATCCCTTTTGAAGAGGGAGATTTCTACTACCATAGTGCAATTTTTGGTGGCACAGTCGAGGAGGTTTTAAACCTGATTAGAGAATGTCAGAAAGGAGCTATTCAAGACATTGAAAATCAACTTAGCAGTACATATGAACATCACCTAAACAAATATCTTTTTATCAAGAAACCGACTAAGTTATTATCACCAGAATACAATTGGGATCCAAGTTTTAGAACCCCTCCGCAAATTAAATGGGTCAAGATAGCATGTCAGTATAAAAAAGTTTGATGGTTGTATTAGTGGGTTTGTGGATTAACAACTTCAATACAATAATTCCTCAAATATGAAACTCATTAAAATGTTCAGTTTTAGGAAATTAGAAAAATGTGCAATCTTCCAAAATAAATTGTTTTTCTCTTTCAATTTTGAACCACCTAAATATAACTTATGCCAGATTACAAATAAATGAATATTAACTAATGTTAATGCACAGTGATGATGTTATATATGATTTAGATATGGATATATATTATAAATAATGTAGAAATATTTTAGAGGCATAAAATAAATGTTTTATGAAGAAACACATCCGGATTCTAGTTCAAAAAATAATAATAGAAGGATAGATGAATAAGTGGATAGATACACAAATAAATACCTATGGGATTTAAAAAAAATTGATTACTTTAATTTTGAACGCACCAGGTGGTCTTTGGTGGTTCAGATGGTGAAGAATCTGCCTGCAGCGTGGGAGACTCGGGTTCCATCCCTAGGCTGGGAAGATCCCCTAGAGAAGGAAATGGCACTCTAGTATTCTTGCCTGGAAAATCCCGCGGGCAGAGGAGCCTGGCAGGTTACAGTCATATGGGTTTGCAAAGAGTCAACTCAACTGAGCAACTTCACTGGCTCTTTCAGGTCTTCTGCGCTGCGTGAGGGCTTTCTCCAGCTGCAGCGAGTGGGGCGCCTTTCTAGTTTCGGAGCAAGAGCTTCTCATCGGGGTTGCCTCTCCTCTTGGAGAGCATGGGCTCTAGAGCACTGGCTCAATAGTTGTGGCCCCTGGGCATGTAACGCCTCCCCAGATCAGGGACGTAACCAGTGTCCCCTGCCTCGTAAGGCAGATTCTTAACCACTGGGCCACCGGGGAAGCCCAGGGATAGGTGTAAGGGAGACAAATAGTTGTCAGCTCATTCAATTACTTACTCAGGTTTTTAATGTTGAGATATGCATTGCTTGTGGTTAATCTGCTCAATTAGTATTCAGTCTATCTAGTACCTGATTAAACTTAGGTGAGCTAGAGACATTCTAACAAATATGTATCTTACTTTGATTGTTTTTTTATTTTTTAATTAATTTATTTATTTTTTGTTGTTTAATACTTTATTCTATTTTACGGTACTGTATCTGCCATACATTGACATGAATCAGCCACAGGTGTACACGATTCCCCATGCTAAAGCTCCCTCCCACCTCCCTTCCCCGCCCCATCTCCCCGGTTCATCCTGTACACCGGCCCCAAGCATACTGTATCCTGTATTGAACATAGACTGGCGCTTCATTTCTTATATGATTGTATACATGTTTCGTTGCCATTCTCCCAGATCATCCCACCCTCTTCCTCTCCCTCTGAAGCCAAAAGTCCGTTCTATACCTCTGTGTCTCTTATATTGTCTCACTTACGGGGTCATCATTACTATCTTCTAAATTCCATATATATGTGTCAGTATACTGTATTGGTGGTTTTCTTTCTGGCTTACTTCACTCTTTGATTGTTGCAAAGATATTGAGTTCATTTTTTAAAATTCTACAAGAATTTTATTTTTTAAAAAGTTATATACCTACTTAACTCCATGGTAAATATATTAGATGGCATCAGGAATAGAAAGAACATTTCAAAAATGTATAATGTGCCTTCAGGCAGACTACAGTCTAGCATGGGAGATAAAACTAACTTACAAATATCTCTTTCAACAAGTTCAAAAGTACCAAAAACTCATAAGGAAGATATGGCTAAAATAGTATGATGGTTCAGGAAAGGGAGTTATCACCTACAGAAGAATCTTTAATCAACCCTTTAATCAAATCCCAATCATTGGGAGGACTGATGCTGAAGCTGAAACTCCAGTACTTTGGTCACCTGATGGGAAGAACCAACTCATTGGCAAACACCTTGATGCTGGGAAAGATTGAAGGCAGGAGGAGAAGAGAATGACAGAGGATCAGATGGTTGGATGGCATCACCGACTCAATGGACATGAGTTTGAGCAAGTTCCGGGAGATGTGAAGGACAGGGAAGCCTGGCATGCTGTGGTCCATGGGGTTGTAAAGAGTCAGATATGACTGGACAGCTGAACAACAACAAAGACTCTTTAGGGAGCCATATCCACTATGTTTCCATAAATTAGTGAGGCATTACAGCACAGTTGTAAGAACCAGAGGTTCTAAAGTCAAACATAAGTCAGTATTTTAAGCCTCTTTTATGGGAGAAAAACTGAGTCTTAGTATGTAGTCTATAAAAGATAAGAATTATTGGTTATTAAAAATAATAAAATTGTAAGGAATAATGATGATGACTGCCGCAGTTTTATGATGGTCTCCAATGAGCCCCATATCCTGGCATTCATGGCATTACGTACTGCCCCCACCCACCCACCTGTGGTATGAGCTGAATGTAGTGACTTCCTTCCAACCTATAGAATATGACAAAGATGATGGGATGTCCATTCCACGGTGAGGTTACATAAGGTTGTGATTTCCATTTTACTACCAGACTCTCTTTCTTGCTGTCTTTGATTAATCAAGTTGAAATGTTGGAGAGACTTCCTCAGCAAAGAATCAAGGGCAGTCATCAATCTACAGCTAGAAAGGAACCGAGGCCCTCAGTCCAATAACCCTCAAGAAACTGAATTCTGCCAACAACCATGTCAGTTTCAAAGCAGATCTTTCCCCAGTTGAGTCTTCACATGTGACCTTATCTTCAGCTAATACCTTAATTGCAGCCTTGTGAGAGACCCAGAAGTAGAAGAAACCATGCCCAGATCCCACAGAAACTGTGAGATAATAAAGATGCGTTGCTTTAAGACATTGAATTCCGGGGTAATTTGCTGTACAGCAATAGATATGAATACAGATACCGTACCTGAAAGTGGAGATGATGACACTAAAAATTCTAAAACTGTGGAGTGATTTGGGAACTAAATAGTCGATGGAAGCCGGGAAGATTTCCCAGCACATGACAGAACCCCATTTCTCCGAACAGACTGTTAGTAGAAATGTGAATTTTGAGGATGCTGTCAGTGAGAGCTCAAAAGGAAGTGAGGAACATATTACTAGTAACTGTGGGAAGGGAGGTTGTTATGTAGAGACAGAAAGCATGACAACATTGCCCCCTCCAGGTATGTGGAAAACAAAACATGTACCTGACAAGCTTGATTTTATAAAGAGATTTTAAAGCTTCCTTCTTGCTGTTTATAACAACATGTGAGCAAATGAAGTGAGGAAAGAACTATGAAATAAAACAGCCCACTTCCTTTTTTAAAATTAATTTATTTCAATTGGAGGATAATTTCTTTGCAATATTCATATCTCAATATGAATCCCCTGGGTGCACGTGTGTCTCTCCATCCTGAGCCCCCTTCCCATCTCCCTCTCACCCCATCCCTCTGGGTTGACCCAGGGCACTTGCTCTGAGTGTCCTGCTTCACGCATCAGACTTGCACGGGCCATCTGTTTCACATGTGGTAATATACATGTGTCAGTACTGAAATAGCCCGCTTGCTTTGCAACTCCTGGTCCCAGATGAGATGACAAAGACTTGCTTTCCCTTTTACTTCTCTCAAAATACAACTAAAAAATCCTGGAAATAATTACAGACAACCATAAAAGGACTCTGAAAGGTGGGAAGAGGAAGGCGGGCTGGCTAGGGACCCTAGGACTTGAGGAACAACACGGTGGCAAGTCCCCTGGGGTTTCTCTTCCTTCCCGTGTATCCTGGATGGGCACTGAAGAAGGCCCACAACTCAAACCACCAAACGTTGCAGATTTTTAACAGTTTCAGCAAAAGCCAGCTCTCTCTGGCTGAAGGGCCTAGAAAGAGGCAGCAGAGACCTAGTGGGGACCCCCATCTTCACTCCAGACCTGGCTGGGCCACCCTGCCTGCACCAGCAGCACCTGCAAGAGTAGGCAGCTGCCCCCAGCGGAAGTACCAATAGGTCCAGGGCCTCCTGGCCCCCCACTCAGCAACAGAGGGAGAGCTGTATCCAAAATTCCTGGACCGCATTCAGTGGCAAAGGATGACTCCCAGCACTAGAGGGAGAAGGAGGCCCAGGCTGATGTTTCCCTCCCTCAGTGGCACTGGCACAGATGGAATAAGAAGCATGTTGGCACAAGGTGCCCTAGAGAGAAGGTCCTGGGAAGCACTGTCCCACAGGCTCAGCAGCCTCTACCCACCCCCTACCCTAGCAGCACTGGGGGCCCAAGAAAGTACCTTCCACCCTCCTCAAGCAGCACCATCAGTGATTAAGCAGGTCCTAGGGAAGCCTTGAGAACAGGCTCGGGAAGCAGCAACTGCCCCAAGGCCCAGCATCTCCTGCACTCTCTCCTGCAGGACCTGCCTGGGAAGGCACACTCGGCCCCTGCAGGTAGCACCAACAGGATCAAACAGGAGTGCTGGCGGTGCCAGGTGAACACAGTGAACCAGAAAGGCTCTCTCTAGGCTCTGAAACCTATGTTGCCATTGGAACCAAAGCCAAAGAAAGTAAGCAAGGGACTATGCCCTAAACATAAACGAGGTGACTGCCTGCTGAAAGAAAAGACTTACACAGGATCCAGAGTCGCCTAACTTAATTCTCAAAATGTCCAGGATACAAAAAACAAACAAACAAACAAAAAAACCACTCATCATACCAAGAAGCAGAAAAGTCACAACCTGAGTGAGAAAAGGCAATCAAATGATGTCAGGATAAAGATAAACGGAATATTTGAATTACCTGACAAGGGTCTGAGAGAAGCCATCATAAAAAATGCTTTAGCAGGAGGGATAAATTGGAAGATTGGAATTGACATATGCTCAATACTATATATTAAAAAGTAAGTAATAAGAACTGTGTAGCACAGGGGACCCTACTCAATACTCTGTAATGACCCATATAGGAAAAGAATATGAAAAAGTAGATATATATATATATGCATAACCAATTTACTTTGCTGTATAGCAGAAACTAACAAAACATTGTGAATCCATGCTCCAATAAAAATTAATTAAAAAATTGAAAATCCAATTCTGGTTTCACTGAGAAAAAAATGCTTCAATAAGCAATTCCAAATTATCTCTAAACAAATGACAAAATAGAAAACTTCAGCAAAAACATTTCTCTCTGTAGAAGGACACATAATATATTTATATATCACTTATGTATTACTTTACGAAACACAAAGTAACATTACATAATATGGAGGGATATATACATGAGAAAAACATAAGGATATGAATTGCAAGAATGATCACCAAATTTATGATTGTGTTACTTTCATGATAGGAAGGGAATGCAATTCGAAAGGGAAATACAGTGTGCTTCCTCTAGATGTGAAATGTTTTATTTCTTAAGCTTCATTGTTGATACACGTTCATTATAATAATCTTTACATGTTTATGTCTGAAATATTTCGTAATAAAAAGGACTACTGAAAAACTCTACTAAATGATGGCTGTCTCTTCTAGCTTGAAACTTTTCACTTAGTACCTTAAACAAAGCATTAGTGCTTAACATGGTTAATTTTTGCTTTAACTTTAAAGGCTTTTAAAATGTAGAAGAAGAAATATAAAATCAGAATATCTTAAAAGAAACTGAGTCAGAAAGGGAACATCTTTTTGCAAAAGTAACTCTAGGCTCTTTTTTCATTTACAAAAATTTGACTCAAAATGGATCAAAAATCTAAATGTACGTTCCGAAGTCTTCCCTATTGTAAACAGGGCTGCTATGAACATCAAGGGGCATATATCTTTTCAAATTAGAGTCTTCTCAATATCTGCCCTGGACTGGGATTGCAAGATAATATGGTAACTCTATATTTAGTTTCTTTGAGGAACCTCCTTACTGTTCTCCATAGCGGTTGCACTAATTTACATTTCCAACAATAGTGTATAGGAAGGTTCCTTTTTTCCACATCCTCTCCAGCATTTATTACTTGTATATTTTTTTAATATTGCCATTGTGAATGGTGTGAGGTGATACCTCATTGTGGTTTTGGTTTGCATTTCTTTAATAGTTAGCAACTAAAAAGCCTCTTGATGAAAGTGAAAGAGGAGAGTGAAAAAGTTGGCTTAAAACTCAACATTCAGAAAACTAAGATCATGGCATCTGGTCCC
>SJYC01118140.1:0-33583 GCA_006408675.1 Madoqua kirkii | reverse complement strand
ATCTTCATGACCTAGATAATCATGATAGTGTGATCACTCACCTAGAGCCAGAAATCCTTGCAAATGAAGTCAACTGGACCTTAGAAAGCATCAGTACAAAGCTAGTGGCAGTGATGGAATTCCAGTTGAGCTATTTCAAATCCTAAAAGATGATGCTGTGAAAGTGCTGCACTCAATATGCCAGCAAATTTGGAAAACTCAGCAGTGGCCACAGGACTGCAAAAGGTCAGTTTTCATTCCAATTCCAAACAAAGGCAATGCCCAAGAATGCTCAACTACCGCACAATTGCACTCATCTCACACGCTAGTAAAGTAGTGCTCAAAATTCCTCAAGCCAGGCTACAGCAGTACATGAACCATGAACTTTCAGATGTTCAAGCTGGTTTTAGAAAAGGCAGAGGAACCAGAGATCATATTGCTAACATCTGCTGGATCATCGAAAAAGCAAGAGAGTTCTAGAAAAACATCTGTTTCTACTTTATTGACTATGCCAAAGCCTTTGACTGTGTGGATCACAATAAACTGTGGAAAATTCTGAAAGAGATGGGAATACCAGACCACCTGACCTGCCTCTTGAGAAACCTGTATGCAGGTCAGGAAGCAACAATTAGAACTGGACATGGAACAACAGACTCGTTCCACATAGAAAAAGGAGTACGTCAAGCCTGTATATTGTCACCCTGCTTATTTAACTTATATGCAGAGTATGTCATGAGAAATGCTGGGATGGATGTAGCACAAGCTGGAATCAAGATTGCTGGGAGAAATATCAATAACCTCACATATACAGATAACACCACCCTTACGGCAGAAAGTGAAGAACTAAAGAGCCTCTTGATGAAAGTGAAAGAAAAGAGTAAAACGTTGGCTTAAAGCTCAACATTCAGAAAACTAAAATCACGGCACCTGGTCCCATCACTTCATGAGAAATAGGTGGGGAAACAGTGGAAACAGTGTCAGACTTTATTTTTGGGGGGCTCCAAAATCACTGCAGATGGTGACTGCAGCCATGAAATTAAAAGATGCTTACTCTTTGGAAGGAAAGTTATGACCCACCTGGATAGCATATTAAAAAGCAGAGACATTACTTTGTCAGAAAAGGTCCATCTAGTTAAGGCTACGGTTTTTCCTGTGGTCATGTATGGATGTGAGAGTTGGACTGTGAAGAAAGCTGAACACCGAAGAATTGATGCTTTTGTACTGCGGTGTTGGAGAAGACTCTTGAGAGTCCCGTGGACTGCAATCAGATCCAACTAGTCCATCCCGAAGGAGATAAGTCCTGGGTGTTCATTGGAAGGAAGGATGTTGAAGTTGAAACTCCAATACTTTGGCTACCTGATGGGAACAGCTGACTCATTTGAGAAGACCCTGATGATGGGAGGGATTGGGGGCAGAAGGAGAAGGGACAACAGAGGATGAGATGGCTGGATGGTATCACCATCTCAATGGACATGAGTTTGAGCAAGCTCTAGGAGTTGGTGAAGGACAGGGAGACCTGGTGTGCTGCATTCCTGGGGTCATAACAAGTTGGAAACAACTGAGTGAATGAACTGAACTGAACTGAAATGAATATTGAGCTTGCTTTTATGTGTGTATTGGCCATCTGTATATCTTCTTTGGAGAAATGTCTATTTAGGTCTTCTGCCTATTTATTGGTTGGGTTGTTTGCTTTTTCTTTTTTAAATACAAATTTATTTATTTTAATTGGAGGCGAATTACTTTACAGTATTGTATGGTTTTGCCATACATCAACATGAATCCACCACAACGGGTGTACATGTGTTCCCCATCCTGAACCCCCCTTCCACCTCCCTCCCCGTACCATCCCTCTTAAGCTATGTGAATTGTTTGTATATTCTGGAAATTAATCACTGGTCAGTAACATTATTTGCAAATAGTTTCTCCCAGTCCTAAGGTTGTTTTTTGTGGTTTCCTTTAATGTGTAAAAACTTTGAGTCTAATTAGGTCCCATTTGTTTATTTTTGTTTTTATTTCCATTACTCTAGGAGATACATCCAAAAATATATTGCTGCACTTATGTCAAAGAGTGTGCTGCCTACATTTTCCTTTAGGAGTTTTATAGTATCTGGTCTTACATTTTGGTCTTCAATCCATTTTTATTTTGTTTTTGTATACAGTGTTAGAGAAGTTCTAATTTCATTCTTTTACATACAGCTGTCCAGTTTTCCCAGCATCACTTATTGAAGAGACTATCTTCCCCATTGTATATTCTTGCCTTCGTTGTCATAGATTAATTGACCATAAGTGTGTGGCTTTATTTCTGGGCTTTCTACCCTTTTCTATTGATTTAGTTGTCTGTTTTCATGCCAGTACCATACAGTATTGATAACTGTAGCTTTTCTGTATAGCCTAAAGTCAGGGAATGTGGTTCCTGAGCTCTGTTCTTCTTTCTCAAGATTGTTCTAGCTATTCAGAGTCTTTTGTGTTTCTATACACTTAAAATTTTTGTTCTCGTTCTGTGAAAAATGCCATTGGTAATTTGATAGGGATTGCATTGAATCTGTAGATTGCCTTGGGGGACTATGATTATTTTAACATTATTCAGTCTTCAATCCAAGAATACAGTTTATCTTTCTGTGTCATCTTCAACTTTTTCCATCAGCATCTTACAGTTTTCAGAGTACAGGTTTTTGGCTCCTTAGATAGGTTTATTCATAGGTATTTTATTACTTTTGATGGAGAAGGGAATGGCAACCCACTCCAGTATTCTTGCCTGGAGAATTCCATGGACAGAGGAGCCTGTAGTCTACGGTCCATGGGGTCATAAAGAGTTGGATATGACTGGGCAACTATCACTTTCACTTTTCACTTCATTATTTTTGATGTGATAGTAAGCAAAATTGTTTTTTAAATTTCTATTTCTGATAGTAAATATGTTTACATATATACAAAAGACTTTTGTATATTAAAATTTTGTACCTAGCAACTTTACCAAATTCATTGATGAACTCCAGCAGTTTTCTGGTAGGGTTTTTGGGTTTTGGGGGGCATTTCTATGTATAATAGAGCATCAGGTCATCTATAAATAGTGCAAGTTTTACTTCTTCTTTTCCAACTTGAATATCTTTTATCTTTCTTTCCTGACTACTGTGTCCAGAATTTCCAAAAGAATGTTGAATGAAAGTGGTCTTATTCCTGATCTTAGAGGAAATGCTTTCAGCTTTCCAGCACTGAGTATGATGTTAGCCCTGAGTATGCCATAAGTGGCTTTTATTATGTTGAGATATGTTCCCTTTATACCCACTTTCTGAAGTTTGTTCATTGTTGTTCAGTCACTCAGTTGTGTCCAACTCTTTGAGATCCCATAGACTGCAGCACGCCAGGCTTCCTTGTCCTTCACTATCTCTTAAAGTTTGCTCAAACTCATGTCCACTGAGTCAATGATACCACCCAACCACCTCATCCTCTATTGTCCCCTTCTCCTCCTGCCCTCAATCTTTCCCAGCATCAGGGTCTTTTCCAATGAGTCGGCTCTTTGCATCCGGTGGCCAAAGTATTAGAGCTTCAGCATCAGTCCTTCCAATGAATATTCAGGGTTGATTTCCTTTAGAATTGGCTGGTTTGATCTCCTTGCAGTCCAAGGGACTCTCAAGAGTCTTCTTCAGCACCACAATTCAAAGGTATCGATTCTCTGGCTCTCAGCCTTCTTAATGGACCAACTTTCGCATCCATACATGACTACTAGAAAAACTATAGCTTCAACTATGTGGGCCTTTGTCGGCAAAGAGATGTCTCTGCTTTTTAATACGCTGTCAAGATTTGTCATAGCTTCACTCATCTCACACGCTAGTAAAGTAATGTTCAAAATTCTCCAAGCCAGGCTTCAGCAATATGTGAACCGTGAACTCCCTGATGTTCAAACTGGTTTTAGAAAAGGCAGAGGAACCAGAGATCAAATTGCCAACATCCGCTGGATCATGGAAAAAGCAAGAGAGTTCCAGAAAAACATCCATTTCTGCTTTATTGACTATGCCAAAGCCTTTGATTGTGTGGATCACAATAAACTGTGGAAAATTCTGAAAGAGATGGGAATACCAGACCATCTGAATTGCCTCTTGAGAAATCTGTATGCAGGTCAGGAAGCAACAGTTAGAACTGGACATGGAACAACAGACTGGCTCCATAAAGGAAAAGGAGTACGTCAAGGCTGTATATTGTCACCCTGCTGATTTAACTTCTATGCAGCGTACATCATGAGAAACGCTGGACTGGAAGAAACACAAGCTGGAATCAAGATTGCCGGGAGAAATATCAATAACCTCAGATATGCAGATGACACCACCCTTATGGCAGAAAGCAAAGAGAGCTAAAGAGCCTCTGATGAAAGTGAAAGAGGAGAGCAAAAAAGTTGGCTTAAAGCTCAACATTCAGAAAACGAAGATCATGGCACCCGGTCCCATCACTTCATGAGAAATAGATGGGAAAACAGTGTCAAACTTTATTTTGGGGGGCTCCAAAATCACTGCAGATGGTGACTGCAGCCATGAAGTTAGAAGACGCTTACTCCTTGGAAGAAAAGTTATGACCAACCTAGATAGTATATTCAAAAGCAGAGACATTACTTTGCCGATTAAGGTCTGTCTAGTCAAGGCTATGGTTTTTCCTGTGGTCATGTATGGATGTGAGAGGTGAACTGTGAAGAAGGTTGAGCGCCAAAGAATTGATGCTTTTGAACTGTGGTGTTGAAGACTCTTGAGAGTCCCTTGGACTGCAAGGAGAGCCAACCAATCCATTTTGAAGGAGATCAGCTCTGGGATTTCTTTGGAAGGAATGATGCTAAAACTGAAACTCCAGTACTTTGGCCACCTCATGAGAAGAGTTGACTCATTGGAAAAGACTCTGATGCTGGGAGGGATTAGGGGCAGGTGGAGAAGGGGACGACCGAGGATGAAATGGCTGGATGGCATCACAGACTCGATGGACGTGAGTCTGAATGAACTCCGGGAGTTGGTGATGGACAGGGAAGCCTGGTGTGCTTCGATTCACAGGGTCGCAAAGAGTTGGACACGACTGAGCTGCTGAACTTCCTTCCTTCCTAAGAGCAAGTACCCCTTTATTTTTCATGAAGTGATGAAACTGGATGCCATGATCTTAGTTTTTTAATTTAATTTTTTAATCGAAGGATAATTGCTTTACAGAATTTTGTTGTTTTCTGTCAAACATCAACATGAATCAGTGTAGTTGTTTTAATGTTAAATTTCAAGCCAGATTTTTCACTCTCCTCTTTCACCTTCATCAAGAGGCTCTTTAGCTCCTCTTCACTTTCTGCTGTTAGGGTGAAATCATCTGCTTATCTGACGTTGTTATTTCCCCTGTTAATCTTGATTCCAGCTTATGATTCATCCAGCCCCATATTTGGCATGATTTACTCTTCATGCAAGTTAAACCAGCAGGGTGACAACATACAGCCTTGCTGTAAACCTTTCCCAATTTAGAATGAGTCAGTTGATCCATGTTCAGTTCTAACTGTTGCTTCTTGACCCACATACTAGCTTCTCGGGAGGCAGGTAAGGTTCCTCACTATCCCTGTGTTTTATTCAGCTTCTCAGTGAGGCCTCCCTAATCACCTGGTCTAAATTTATAGAGTTCCCTTCTCTAAAATTTTAAACTTAATTCTTTCTTCCTTTAATTTATTTCTTCTCCTCAAAATTTATAGCCATATAGCATACTATATACTTTATTTATTTATCTTATTTATCATTCCCACAAGATTGTAAGCATCCCTGAGTTCAGGGTTTTTGTCCACAGATGTACACTCAATGCCTAGAAAAGTAACTGGCCTATCGAAATTATTCAATCTGTATTTATCAAATTAACAAAAGAACACATGACTGATGAATTTGGAAACTTTCCTCAGACTCTTAATTCGTCTGCTTCTTTTTACGCATCTAACTAGACAGGGAAGCCTGGCATGCTGCAGTCCATGGGGTCTCAAAGAGTCTAACACGACTTAGCAACTCAACTAGGACAGAGGAGTACATAAAAATTAACACTAGATGGCGCAATATTACAAAGAAAGTAACCTAATTCTTTTCTGCCAGCGGGAATTGTTTCAAAAAAAAGCCTAACTTGCCGAGTTTCCTCTGGCCTCCCCACTTCCTGGCCTGTTCCTGTTATGCTTTGCTGTAATAACACAAATTTCACTGAGTTATGCCCCGCCTGCATAAATGTTATTCTGCCCTCCAGAATATCTCAGTGCTTCTGTGTGCCAGTCCGTGTTACCAAGCTCCTCCTCCCCACTTCAACTGGTCATTAACGCGGGGCTGCTGCTGCTGCTAAGTCGCTTCAGTCGTGTCCGACCCCATAAACGGCCTCCCACTAGGCTCCCCCCGTCCCCGGGATTCTCCAGGCAAGAACACTGGAGTGGGTTGCCATTTCCTTCTCCAATGCATGAAAGTGAAAAGTGAAAGTGAAGTCGCTCAGTTGTGTCCAGCTCTTAGCGACCTCTTGGAATGCAGCCCACCAGGTTCCTCCGTCCATGAGATTTTTCAGGCAAGAGTACTGCAGTGGGTGCCATCGCTTTCTTCAGGTTAATGCGCTAGAGCCTTCAGTTTCTGAAGCTGTGGGTGGTCTGTGGTGAGAAAGAATCTGTCCCCTCTGGGTCGCACTCTATTGAGTAGGCGGTGTTGTTTTACCTCCGACTTCTCTCCCCAGAACTCACTTTGGACCCATGGGTTCCCAGGGGTGGGGATGGATCTGAATGACAGCTTCCGTGGAGTCTTAAGAATCACCACTCCCCTGTACCATTTAATGCTTTCTTACTGGGCCAACTAACCCATCTCGAGCGCTTATTCCCAGAAGGTGACTCGGTGCTCATGCTCAGTTCATAACAGGCTGGTGTGATAACTCATTCCAGTTTTCCAGGGACTTTCCCTGTTTTAACACAGGAAGTCTCAAGTTCCGGGCAATCCTTCAGTCTGGAGCAAACCAGGGCAGTTGATAACCGTACGTAAAGCCCAGATCTCACCCCATTCAAACTCAAAGCAGAGCCAGGTCATATCTACATAAATTTTTAGTGCACGTCTAGATTTCTGTTCTCTCCTCCCACCCACGTCACCAGCTGCCGCTCCGTCAGTGGAGCCCGTCTCCCCTCTGTCACCTATCTCCATTCTCTCCTCTAGGTTCTCACTGCAAAAGTCAGTGGGAAACTACAGAAACCAAGACAAGAGGCGGTCACTGAAGATTCAGTCTTCAGGAGTGAAGCTTTGGATCATACCATTTGGTACAGTTGCTGGCTCAGAGCAAAGGAAATATGGAATGAACAGGGGAAGAAGGAAGTTCCAAGTATCAGCTACAGGCTCATGACCAGAGAGAAGAGCAGACCAATCCCTAAATATTATTTTCCTCTTCCCTTAATGTATTTTTATAGATCTTTGTGCTTATGTATTTGTGTATATATGAACTAATTTTCTCTTCCTTTGCACTGTAAGAATCAATGGCAGTGGCTAACTTCACAGTTTCATCTTTAGCTTACAGGATATTCAAGAGGGACTCTAATAACTAAAGTCGAGGAGTAACTGACATCACCCAAAGATCACTAAAATAACATTTGCGATCTTTTCTTTTTTGTGGAAAAGGTGAGAGTGCCTATTTCTACAAAGGACAGTTGTATTTTGTTAAAGAAAAGTTGAAGTTTGTTATTGCTGTACCAGAAGTTGAAATAGATGTAGAAAGTTGTGCACGGATATTGAGTAGGCAAAGTGTCGAGCTGTTCCAGTTATTACACCATCGTCTCTCAGTCCAGACCCACACTTTAATACTCTGCTTTGTGATGCTAGGATTGGGACTATGAGAACTATATTTCTATTTTGCCAGTTGACTTTCTGTTTGATTCTGCAAGGCAGAGGAGGGAGAAAGGATGCAGTCTTCTCTGATTAGTGGTTAACAAGTATAGTATTGACCTTTGGGTTGGGGGATATTCCTAGAACCAGCCTCATCATGCCTAATCAAAGATATCATCAATTGTCAGCCTCAGGAGCTATCTCAGAGGTCTCAGGGTACTCTCCTTCTAGTTCCTTTTGTCTCTACAGTCTCGGGAGCAACAGCTTCATCATACAGTTCCTAGCTGTGGATTAGCTCAGAATCCCCTTTTTTTTCCTTTTCAGTTCTCTAAAACTACTTCAGTTTAGTTCACTCAGTCATGTCCGGCCCTTTGTGACCCCATGGACTGCAGCACATCAGGCATCCCTGTCCATCACAAACTCCCGGAGCCTGCTCAAACTCATGTCCATCAAGTTGGTGATGCCATCCAGCCATCTCATTCTTTTTTTTTTTTTCCCCTGTTCCCCTGCCTTCAATCTTTCCCAGCATCAGGGTCTTCTCCAACGAGTCATTTCTTCACATCAGGTGGCCAAAACTACTTAACCAATTCCTTATATTAAATTCTCTCTGTTGAAATTCCAGGTGTG
This sequence comes from Madoqua kirkii, assembly GCA_006408675.1. Classification (NCBI taxonomy): domain Eukaryota; kingdom Metazoa; phylum Chordata; class Mammalia; order Artiodactyla; family Bovidae; genus Madoqua; species Madoqua kirkii. Next base: position 25,154 of record SJYC01118140.1, on the reverse strand, counting down.
TTTTCTGTTGTTGTGAATATATCCTGACTGATACAGTTACTCTGCCAAGTAAATAACCCTAACCACCTGACCTAACCCAGGTCGGTAGGTGCCCAATATGCTACTGGAGATCAGTGGAGAAATAACTCCAGAAAGAATGAAGGGATGGAGCCAAAGCAAAAACAACACCCAGGTGTGAATGGGGCTGGTGATGGCAGCAGCGTTCAATGCTGTAAAGAGCAGTATGGCACAGGAACCTGAAATGTTAGGTCCACGAATCAAGGCAACTTGGAAGTGGTCAAACAGGAGATGACAAGAGTGAACATCGACATTCTAGGAAATCAGTGAACTAAGAATGGGTGAATTTAACTCAGATGACCATTATATCTACTACTGTGGGCACGAATCCCTTAGAAGAAATGGAGTAGCCATCACAGTCAGCAAAAGAGTCCGAAATGCAGTACTTGGATGCAATCTCAAAAATGAAAGAATGCTCTCTGTTCATTTCCAAGACAAACCATTCAATATCATGGTAATCCAAGTCTATCCCCGACCAGTAGTGCTGAAGAAGCTGAAGTTGAATAGTTCTATGAAGACGTACAACACCTTCTAGAGCTAACACCCTCAAAAGATGTCCTTTTCATCGTAGGGGACTTGAATGCAAAAGTAGGAGGTCAAGAAACACTTGGAGTAACAGGCAAATTCAGCCTTGGAGTACAGAATGAAGCAGGGCAAAGGCTAATAGAGTTCTGCCAAGAGAATGCAGTGGTCATAGCAAACACCCTCTTCCAACAACACAAGAGAAGACTCTACACATGGACATCACCAGATGGTCAACACCAAAATCAGATTGATTATATTCTTTGTAGGAAATAGCAACCCACTCCAGTGTTCTTGCCTGGAGAATCCCAGGGATGGGGGAGCCTGGTGGGCTGCCATCTATGGGGTCACACAGAGTCGGGCATGACTGAAGTGACTTAGCAGCAGCAGCAGCAGCCAAAGATGGAGAAGCTCCATACAGTCAGCAAAAAACAAGACCGGGAGCTGACTGTGGCTCGGATCATGAACTCCTTATTGCCAAATTCAGACTGAAATCGAAGAAAATGGAGAAAACCACTAGACCATTCAGGTATGACCTAACCACCAGAAGGGCTAGCTTATTCCTGCCTGGAGAATCCCATGGACACAGAAGCCTGGCGGGCTATGTTTCATAGGGTCAGAAAGAGTCAGACGAGTGACTTAGCATGCATGTATGTATCTTGCAAAGAAGGTATCTATTACCGTCCAGCAAAGTGTGGTTAATTTAACAAATACTTAAAATTGTGTTTATATATTAAAATGACATTGTATGGTGCAAGTCTCCATAAAATATCAGTAAATAGTTGATGAGCATTGTATTTATATCATATTCACAATCAGAATGTTAATATTACTTACTTTTCTTTGGCCATAAACCCAAGTGTTGGTAAGCAAATAGTAGTGAATCAAGAGCAGCACTGGAACACAAGTGTGAGTGCATGTGGTCGCCAGATTTCCACACTTTAAGAAAGTTCAGTGTGAGATAAACACTCTGGAGCTGACATTTGCTGGCCGATGAGGTCAAGTCCACACAGCATCATAGGATATCAGGCAGTGCTTGTCATCTCCAGCAGCCTGGGGATGCAATGCTCAGGCGCAAATGTTAGTGAATCTTCTACACTGAAAATGCGCAAAGCTGAGACTGGTTTGCTGATGGAAGGTCTTGACCCGCTTTGGAACCAGGACATTCACTGGGGAGCCAGAGAAGCATCTTTTGCCAGCAGGCATGTGGTTTTCTACCTGAGGATGGATTGCCTCCTAATTGGTTGTTGCATTCGACAATTAGACCCGGTCTCATTCATCCCTGGTTACATTTGGAGGCTGTGTTTTACGTGTTGGATGATCTATTACTGTGGCATTAAAACAGCTAGATGGGTTATGGCAGCTCTGCAGGAAAATATTATTTCTTAAAACACCACAGAGTAGTAAGTGCAGTGTTCCTCAGGCTTATTTTCCAAAAATGCGTTTAATAGGAGGGTTTCCCTCATAGCTCAGTAGGTAAAGAATCTGCCTGCAATATAGGAGACCCAGGTTCGATTCCTAGGTTGGGAAGATTCCCCTGGAGAAAGAAGTGGCAAACCACTCCAGTATTCTTGCCAGGAGAATCCCATGGACAGAGGGGCCTGGTGGGCTACAGTCCATGGTGTGCAAAGAGTCAGACACGACTGAGTGACTAACATTTTCACTTTGGGGCTTCCCTGATAGCTCTGCTGGTAAAGAATCCACCTTCAATGTAGGAGGCCCCAGTTTGATTCCTGGGTTGGGAAGATCTCCTGGAGAAGGGATAAACTAAACACTCCAGTGTTCATATGATTCCCTGGTGGCTCAGATGGTAAAGAATCTGCTTGCAATGCTGGAGACCTGGGTTCGATCCCTGGGTTGGGAATATCCCCTGGAGAAGAGAAAGGCTACCCACTCCACTGTTCTGGCCTATACAGTTTATGGAATTCTCTGGACTGGTTGATGGCAGCTCTGCAGGATATTATCTCTTAACGCACCACAGAGTAGTAAACTCAGTTTGCCTCAGATTTATTTTCCAAAAATACTTTTAATGGGAAGAAAGATGAAGGAAATTGAAAGCAGAATTGTGTAAATATTTTGTTATTTTTTCTGAGCCAGGTCTGCGGTTGAGTTAGAGTCTACGGAGCATGTCATGGTGTGGAGACCAGATTGGAGCGTGGATGGTGGATTAGCTAGAAGTCTATGTCAAGGCCTGTTTCTTGAATGGGGTGACCATCCTGTGGTTCTGCAGGGGCTTCCGTCTCTATTGTCAGGAAACCACCCAACAGTGTAAACAGGGCGTGTGTCCATCTTCACCTGCCTCCCCACTGCCCTGGGAACTCCTAGGGTGACGGGAACAGGGGTCTGACCTCGATGAGTGTGCTTTTCTCTGTGCTGTTTGTTCAGTATCCTTTCTGCTTTCGTGCCCTTGTGATGAGGGTGGGTGATATTTCCTTGTCACTGTCCTTTGAGCGTTATTTCAGAGATAATAAGTTCAATGTATGGTGTCTCTGTCTTAGAGGCCAAAGATGGAAATGCTTGTGACAAGGAGATATGAGTCATGCCAGGAAGAACCAAGCAAGTTTTCTAAATCCCAGCCTCCAGCTGCCTCCAAGACACAAACATCATATACCATTTTCTGTTTCTAAAACCAGTTCTGCCAAGACCTTGCTTCCTATACTTATGCACACAATTTCAGCTGTAGGAAAGCCTCCTAAAATAGAAAGATTTTGCGTGGTGCCTATATGTAGATGAAGGGCTATTTTCATACTTTAATTTCCACCAGGAAGAAATCCCTAGTAGTTTGCATAATACACAGATAGTGCCATATATAAATGGTACAAGGTAGTTGTTTTTAGTTTGACATTTTCTTAAGTGACATAAGAACTCACGAGAAGTATCTATTTATATAGTTTTGCCTGTATTCACTTACAAATACTTCAGTAAAGAAAGAATAAAGGAGAACTAAAAAAAAGATGGCTTGTATGTAAAGGTGAGGTAGAATTGGAATGGTGCTCAGAATTAGTTCATCTCACACTGTGATCTGGTTATGCTTTGTTATTATTGTTTATATATATATATATATTTAGAAATCTGAGTCCCCTCAGTCATAACCCAAACACACCTGCCAGGCATTATTGTTTTTAACTAGAGGTGCTCCATCCTGCCCTGAGGTTCCGGTAGTGATCACTTGGTGGTTGCTGCTGAAGCACTTTTTCGGAGGCTGTCGGGAGTGTCTCTAAAGCCCCAGCGACGCCTGCAGAATTGCCCTTGCCCCATGCAGGCCTTCCTGGGAGACCCTTCTCTCCCAGGCGCACGGCCCCTTCATTTGGGAAGAGAACCGCTTCCCTTCCTGCTGAGGTGCTGCCCCTGATGTTCCTTGGAGGACGGGAGGAGTATTTTTGCCACTTTACAGAAGAGAAATGTAGGCGACAGCATGATCCAGATGGTGCAAGAAGAAGGATCTCTTGGAGGTACCTGGGTCCTCTCCCACAGATCACCAGAGAAACATGTACTTTCCCTGGTTCTTCTCAAAATGGACTGTATGCATCCATCCTAACATGCTTTTTAGTCTTCATATGCACCTCAGGAGGATCCCAAGATGAAAGACACTCATAAAGAGAGCAATATTTTACCCAAAACACAGGATTCTGTGGTTTATGCCAAAGAAGGGAAAAGAAACAAAAGGCAGAATCTTTAATCCAGAGTGGAGCAGGTAAGGTGAAATTCCGTGTGGCTGCTGGCAATTCAGAATGCTGCAGGGTTGAGAATGTGCTTATCTATACTTATTTCATCCTGCAGAGATGTGAGTGACAATGATCTGATTTAAAATCCTGACTGTCTACAAACAAGAGAAAAGGGAACCCTCTTATGCTGTTGGTGGGAATGCAAACTAGTACAGCCACTATGGAGAACAGTGTGGAGATTCCTTAAAAAACTGGAAATAGAACTGCCATATGACCCAGCAATCCCATTGCTGGGCATACACACCGAGGAAACCAGAAGTGAAAGAGACACGTGTACCCCAATGTTCACTGCAGCACTGTTTATAATAGTCAGGACATGGAAGCAACCTAGATGTCCATCAGCAGATGAATGGATAAGACAGCTGTGGTACATGTATACAATGGAATATTACTCAGCCATTAAAAAGAATACATTTGAATCAGTTCTAATGAAGTGAAACTCGAGCCTATTACACAGAATGAAGTAAGTCAGAAAGAAAAACACCAATACAGTATACTCATGCAGATATATGGAACTTATAAAGATGCTAATGATGACCCTATATGCAAGACAGCAAAAGAGACACAGATGTATAGAACAGTCTTTTGGACTCTGTGGGAGAAGGCAAGGGTGAGATGATCTGAAAGAATAGCATTGAAACATGTATATTATCATATGTGAAATAGATCACCAGTCCAGGTTCAGTGCAGTAGACAGGGCGCTCAGGGCTGGTGCACTGGGATGACCCTGAGGGATGGGGTGGGGAGGGAAGAGGGAGGGGGGGTTCAGTATGGGGAACGCATGTACACCCATGGCTGATTTGCGTCAATGTATGGCGAAAACCACTATAGTACTGCAAAGTAAGTAGCCTCCAATTAAAATAAATAAATTAATTAATAAAAAATAAAATCCTGGTAACTGATTTATTAATACACTGGTAACTGTCTGATTTATTAATACACTGGTTATCATGTAGGGCTGTGGCGAGGGGAGTTAAAAACCAAAGTTCCACGGCTGAGGACAGTGGGCTTGTGCTGTTAGGAAGCCCAGGATGAGCACAGGACTTAGCACCCAATCTGTGTCTCTCTGGACATCAGGTGGGCATGTTTTCCCCGAAGGGCCATTGACCCAGAAAACAGCCGACAAGCATGTCAACCTTTTGAGGGAATGTGAACACGAAAGCCCTCTGAACGGTCTGGCGTAGGAGGGACTTTTAAGAGACTAAATTTCAGAAGTGATTTTAAAAGGAGATGATCTAAACGAGACTCCTTCCAGTCCCACTCCTATGTTTTACTGCTGTTCCACAACCTCAGCCGCTAGTACTGTTATCGCCATTAACATTATTAGTACTACTCCTGCCCCTCTTGCTAGTGCTGCTATTGGTATTGCTGTTACTGCTAGCACGGCTGTCGCGACTCTTACTGGCGCTATTGTTACCGCTACTGTTGGCCTGTTGCTACTATTGTTAGTGTTGCTGTTACTGCTGGCACTGCTGGTACTCCATTGTTAGCGCCACTGTTACTAGCATCATTACTGCTGCTGTTACTACTATCATTAGTATTACTGTTACTACCACTGTTAGTACTACTGGGCCCACTATCATTAGTGCTGTTGTTACTACTGTTGTTAGCTCCACTGTTATCCCTATGACTGGTATTACTGTTACTGTTGGCACTACTGTTGCTATTATTATTAGTGCTAGTGTTACCCTACTATTAATGCTACTGTTACTACTGTTACTAGCACTACTGTTATCACTACTGTTAGTGCTACTGTTACTATTATCATTAGCATTACTGTTATTACTATTGTTAGCACAGCTGTTACTACTATTACTAGTGCTGTTGGTACTACTATTATTAGTACTACTATTACTGTTAGCACTATTGTTACTGGTATTATTCATGCTACTGTTACTGCTGTTACCAGCTCTGACGGGGGTCCAGGCTCTGAAGAAGCTGCTTCTGTGGCCGTGTTCTTGGTAGATGTGAGGGATACTTAGGAGACCCTGGTCTTGTGGCTAGCCGTGGAGAGAGAGAAGAGTGGCTGGAGGGAGGGGTCCCCTTGCCTTCTCCGCAGCATCTGACAAGCTTGGAAGTCCTTACTCTTAAAGCTGTCCTCTCCCTCAGCTCTCAGTACCACACAAAATGACTCCAGTTTTCTCCTCTTTGCTTGCTGCTTCTTAGCTTCCTGTGTTTGCTTCATAGAGTTGGCTGTTTCCTTGACATTTTTCTCTGGTTGTTCCCCCGCTGTGCTCCCCATCCCAGGACAAAGCATCATCCTGCTGTGCACCAGGCTCTGGTCTGGACCCGTGGGGGTGTTCAGATATGCTCCTTCCATCTGCAGAGCTTGCGGCCTGGTGGGCCACACGGATGCATGAGCACCGAGGTTATACTGATCTGAGCCACCCTCTGGGGCTATCACTGAGCCTGTTGAACCTTTATGACCTGAAACTCTGTAATGTATTGACAGCAATAGAAAATTTAACCGCTGAGTAAGGTGTCTTTCTTTGGAAGATGCACCCTGTGGGAGGCGCCTGGGTGGCCCGGCGCACAGCGTGCCCTCCCTCTGGGAGGAGTGTGGTGTCCTAGGACTCACACTACAGCTGTCACCCTGCTGGACCCGGGACCTGGGCACTCTCCGTATCTGCAGGGGGCCCTCTGGGTTTGTTTGAAGACTGCCTTGAGTGTTAATATCAAAGGTACAGACAGAGGAACCTCTGGGATGCAGGGGGCTGACCCTTTCCTCTCCTCTTCCGTCCCTCATCCTCCAGCCTGGGGCGTGGGGGTGGCTCTCCTAGGGCTGGGAAGGGCAAGAATGGACGCCTGTCCATCTTGATCAAGGAATGGGATGGGCTGCGACTGCAGTCTCCCATTTTGGGTCATGAGCCCATCAGTGGCCACATCTGTGTCTTTTCAGATGTTGAAGGAACTGCCTGGCCCACTTCTTTCTCTTGCTGTCACCTGCTGTTTTTGATCAGGATGAGGATAAACTTTTCAAGAATCTTGGGATTTTATAAGCATTTAACACATCCAGTTGTAATGCTAATTACATGATTTTATCTGCCAATTAAGTTGAGTGACTCAAGTGTACAGTTTCAACCGCTACCTAGTTAAACCCAGTTTCTGAATATGTTTTGAAGGAGTACATCTGCGTGCCCTTAAAATGTGATGTTGATGTCTGGTGGTTGCTTTGCATTTATTTCTAACTGAATGAGCTGGATACACACTTGTCGAAAGCTCACTGCATTTGTCTCTGGCCTGAGTCCCATGAGCGTCTCACAGACACAGGGATGACTCGGACTCCCAGGTCTGGGACCTTTGTGACACCATGCAGATGTCGAGGGACACCAAGCCCAGCACCCGGATTAAAGCGGAATCAAGGGCAGTGGGGAAATGGAGGTGTTGTGTAGGGCCTGGGGTCCCTGGACCAGGCTGCCTGCCTGTGACACGGGAGGCTCTGAGAATGCTGAGCTGTAACTCTGGTTTGGGTCAGAAAAGGTACATGCAGGTCAGCTTGAAAACACTGTTATTTTCTTGCAGATGGTGATGTGTTTAAAGCCCAGACTCCTAACCAGGAAACCCAAGGAGCTCCGGAAGTCAAGGAGGCCCCAGACGAGGACGTGGAGGTGCCTGTGGACGAGGTGGGTGGCCCCTCACCCTGCCTGCATGCATCCCCGGCTCCTCCCCCGAGCTCTCCCTGGCCCCTCTGGAATGTTCTTTGCCCCTTGCAGTTAACACCCTCCAGATCCGTGCCTCACACTTTCCTGCCTATCTTTCTGCCCAAGACACTCCTGCTACCTCGACCCTCTGATCAGTCGTCTAGGTTTGTGACTGCACACTCGGCCTTGTCAGTTTTTGGTTCCTGTCTTTTCCCCACTAAGCTGCAAGCTCCACAGCAATGAGATGGTCTGCGTCGCTTACCTGTGTAGCCCCTGTTCCCAGCAGAGGGCCTGGCAGGTAGGAGGCTCCTAGGAATCACTGGTGGAAACGGGATGAATGACGTCTTCAGACCCTGTGGTCGGGAACCAGGCCTCTGTTCCTTCCTAGCTTCCTGCTCTCCGGCCTCAGCCTCCTGTCCCTGCGATGAGGTGACGTCATGGAGCCGGTCAGCATGGGCCCCGAGTGAGGCCGCGCATGTGGAAGTGTCCTGTCCAGGGCTTGGAGCACCGGTGACCCTTGCTCATCGTTCCCGTCCTCCTGGCTTCACAGAGGAGGGAGGGGAAGCCCTGTGTGTGCCCCCGGAGGAGAGAAGGGGACAGACGAGCTGAAAGAGGGGCTGATCTCGAGGCCGGGCTCCTGCACAGGCGCAGAAGCACAGGGCTGCCCTCCAGGCTCAGCTGGCAGGAGCTATCGGGCCCTCAGGGCTCAGCATCAGCATCAGTCTGGCCGCTTGTCACCCCACTTTAAGTCAGGTGTGGCTACATGACGCGCTGTCACTGATGACATGCGATGGGTCCAGGCAGAGGCCTTAAAGGCCAGTGTGGACTTGACCATGTGCCCTTTCTGCCTCTGAGGTCGTGGGAGTATCAGGGGTTAGAGTCTCCCGGCTGGCTGATTTTGGGAGGCCCTTATTTGCCCCAGGAGCCCCCGTGGGAGTCTTTGATTTTGACCCCAGAACACACAATTTTCCCCGGGGCAGAGAGAGGCCCCAGGGCACCAACTGCTACAGTTCACTGCCTTTTGCCAAAAAGCCATGCCCACCAGGAAGGTGCCCACACAGAGTAGTGTGCCCACGGCCTTGTAGGGAGCAGGGCCAGGCAGTCTCTTGAACCCAGAAAAGAGTGCTGCTCGAGGTCCCCACGGGAACGCTGGGAATTGCAGAGGGTCTGCAGTGACCAGTCTCTCCTTTTTCCCCAAAAGGGTTTTGCAGTGTCTCTTAACATTTTCCCCAGCAATTTTATTATGGAGGTAGGCATTCGGTGGTGCATCTAAGGTAAAAACGCAGAGCAGATGCCATCCTGGGTGTGAAGAAACCTCTGTGGGAAAAAGAGTGGCTTTTGCCTCTGCCTGTACAAGCGCCAGGAGGTTACAGGGCTTCACGCGCTCTTTGCAGCTTGGAAGGACTGTGACGCAGGTTGACTGTGACTAAATTCAGTGTGTGGTGTATTTGCTTCCCAGGAACCAGCCGAGATCATCAAAGATACTGAACAGACAAACAGACACATGTCTGATTCTGAGAGCAACAGGGTGATTTATTTCTACTTTCATTTTGGACTGCCCAGCTTGAGTCTACAGCGCCTCTTCATCTCTGTAACCTGCTGGGTGGAGCCCCCATTTGCTGGGACAAGGGTTGGAGAGCCAAGTCACCCCAAGATAGCATTGTTGGGCCAGAGCGTGTGTCTTCTGGGCAAGCTGTACTCACCTCAGGTCTCCTGTGTGTCAGAAACTGCAGGCGTAGTTTTCATGGTTCTACATTAATCCTAATTACCCTTCGCTGTATTTCCGGTCACAGACTGAAAAGCTTTTTCCCCAACAACTTTTAAGATGTATTTTTAGAAAGGGAGGAAGGAGAGGGGTGCCTTGGCAGTGGGTGTGGGGGAGGCTCCATTGTTCTGACTGCCCCGGGCGTCGGTTTTGTGGGGTGTCAGTTTTGTGGGGTGTCAGTGTGGTGTAAACGACACGCCTTGGCTGAGGTTGCGTGTGGCACAGACTCTGTAGATGGCAGTGTGAGCTAGCTCAGAACGCACTGTGTGGTTGGGTTTTCTCTCTTTCCCGTCCAGATGCTTTAGGTGTGCTATCCATGCACGCAGCGTGTTTATACTGTAGTAAGTGATGAGATCATGTCACTCATCCGTATTAAACAAGTGTACTGGGGAAACAAAATTGACGCCTTTTTATTTTAACTTTTTTAACCGAGAGATATTTGACAACTAAAAACTGCCTATTTTTTAAGGTGCACAACTTGATATACATATTGACTGTGAAATAATCACCATAATCCAGCTGATTAACAGAGATGTGTATGTGTGTGTGGTGAGAGCATTCAAGACAAAATTCACTTAAATGTACAGTCCATGGAGTGGAGAAACAGATTTTGGGAATTCGTTTTAAAAATTCCTTAGATTTTTTTTTTCAAGGTGGCTTTTTGTTTTTAAATTTTCGGTCCCAGGCAGGAGGTTGTGTAACACACGTGGGCTATCGAGTCCCAGTGTATCTGATGACAGAATATAAACCATTGTGCAGTGTGATGGCCTTGCAGATGGTCGTCTCCTCCTCTGGAACTTGCCCCGCAGTGTCCAGGCTCAATGCGTGGAAAGAGAGAGCAATGACTCTGAAAGTGGGGGACTGTGGGATGCTGGAGCTGGAGTCGGCCCCTGGTTCTGGCGCATCTTGGAAAGGAGCGTTTGTGGGAAAGGACATGGGTCCTCAGGAAGCTGGTTCAGGTTTTGTAACGTGAGCAAGTTTGTGATCTGAAACAGATGGCTAGAGGGAATAATCTTTCAAATGATCGTTTTTCCTTCCTTACAGTCTTAACTATTTTTGACTAGGAGGCAGCATTCAGCGAAAGACATGCTGTGTCCAGACAGTTAGGGAAGCCTTTCAAATGAAGATGGGGGGTGGTTACAAGGATGCTCATGGTAGGTGACAAGTGTAAGGCTGTGTCTGGGGTTGGGAGAGTGTCGGCCAGGGCACTGGGTGACCAGAGGCCAGAAGTCCCCTGCTTATGTTTCCTGGAGGAAAGGGTGCTGTTAGGACTCAATAGCGGAGTAATGGAATATCATGGTTTAATGGAAAGACGGCATCAGTGTTTCATCTGTGCTGAGTTTATACCATCACCTAGAGGTTTGCACACTATAGGAATTCATCTCTGCCTGATTGACTTATTCTGTAGATACATTCCTCGGTCCTCTGGGGGCATCTTGTGTATAAGCAGCTGACTTCAGTCAGGAGACAATTTCTTAGCATGTATCAAAGTGACTTTCTCAGTACCAGCGATATCACTGGAATAATGGCAAACAGAAGCACCTCGTTTGTACATACCTGGCCTAAGGACCTGAACTTTGGGGCAGGAAGGTTATAAGGAGTGTCCGGGTCTCCTTCTCTTTCCCGGATGACTTAAGCTGGGCAAAAGGGCTGGATGGGGCTGACGCATCTTCACCGAGCTCTGCCCCGGGGGCTGGGCATGGTGCTGGCCCCTGACACTCGCATCCCAGTTCACCTACACACGACTCTTCCAGGTGGCGTCAGACCTCCCCCCCACCCCCGCCCTGCCTTATAAACTCAGAACCAGTGAGATGGAGAGATGTGAGCGGGTCTACCACGCCGGCCATCAGGAAGCAGGGTGCTGGGCTCTGAACCCAATCTCAAATGATCTACAGTCGGTGTTTCCTCCTCCCCAGGGAGTAGGCTGGCTGCGTCTCGCTCCGTGGAGGGACACTGCCCACACCGGGCTTCCAGGACGGGGGCTCTGTGGGGCTGGGTGCTGGCTTCCTTGGGTGCGAGGCTGCTGGATGTTTTGGTCCTTTCAGGTGCACACGACTCGTCTCGGCTCCAGCACAAGACAAGCAAAACCCCCAGTGGTGTGAAATGCCTCTGAGGTTGACGGTTGTCAGCCCTAAAACCTAGCCCACGTTCTATGGGGCCAGAAAGAGAGCAACCCTTATATAAGCCCTGCAGTAGCCAGTAACACTAAGGAAGAGAAACAATACTCTGCACTTCCTGGCCAACAGGCTGCAGGATCTATCTGCTCTCAGTGGACTGGGGCTTCTCTTGGCATTGCATTGATCTGTTCATTTGAAAAATCAATCTTGTGATGTTTATTCGACCTTGGATATACAGATTTCTTGGGTATGTGGTTTCTGGCTTGATCACCCTCCCCAAACTGATTGTGAAATCCTGAGGGGCTGATATGTGTCCTTTACAGTGTCTAAGTGCCTTATACAGTAGGTGCTTCATAAATTCTATGGAATTGCATCACGTAGCCTGTGACTCAGTTGCTTAAACCAAAGAGTGTGATCTTGGGATAAAATGGTAATGACCGTGCTAAGCTGTAGGATAGCATATTGTTATGAACAAAACACAAGAAAAGGTATGACCAACCTAGACAGCATAAAAAGCAGAGACATTACTTTACCAACAAAGGTCTGTCTAGTCAAAGCTATGGTTTTTCCAGTAGTCATGTGTGGATGTGAGTTGGACTATAAAGAAAGTTGAGCACTGAAGAACTGATGCTTTTGAACTGTGGTGTTGGAGAAGACTCTTGAGTCACTTGGATTGCAAAGAAATCAAACCAGTCAATCTTAAAGGAAATAAATCCTGAATATTCCTTGGAAGGACAGATGCTGAAGCTGAAGTTCCAATATTTTGGCCAGCTGATGCAAACTGACTCTTTACAAATGACCCTGATGCTGGGAAAGATTGAAGGCAGGAGGAGAAGGGGATGACAGAGGATGAGATGGCTGGATGGCATCACTGACATGATGGACATGAGTCTGAGTAAGCTTCAGCAGTTGGTGATGGACAGAGAGGCCTGGTGTGCTGCAGTCCGTGGGGTCCCAAAGTTGGACACGACTGACCGACTGAACTGAACTGATGAACAGTGTTTAGAAATACATATTACATTTCTGATATTGGATCACAAGAGTTTCTGTTTAGGTTTGTTGAAAATTTTTAGGATTAAGCATATTTACATATAGCATGAGACTTGGTGTTCTGACCTTTTATTTTGATGTACTTAGTTCATACCATTAAGTTCAGGGATGTGAAATGTTTGCAGTGCTGCACAGCTGCATCCTCAGGGTGCTTTAAATGTGTTAGTTACAGTCAGGACAACTTTACCCACATCTAACACTTCAAAAATATTTTCCTTCTTGAAAAGGTGGAATCTTATCAATGTTAGTTAGCTAATTTAGAATACTCTTCTGTGAATTTATAAAGATGATGTATGTACTTTCCTGCTTTATCTATTTCAAACTGCGTTCCTGACACACGTTTTTAATTAAATTGGGTGCTTGAGAACTGTCAGAATCGAGGTGGGTTGCAGTCTCTCCAGCCTGCTCATGCCTGATTTGTTTGGATCTATCCATTGTAAGGTAGTTCAGTGTGCAGGCAGCACTTCTTCCTGAGTGCTGCCTGCTAAGTTTGTAAAACATTTTTAAGTTTGTAAAAAGTTTGTCTAAAAGTTTAGAAGAGATTCAGTCCCTCTCCAAAGGAATGTGAAGATGAAGTCACAGACCATGTGTTTAGGCCCTCCAGCCTGGCAGGAACTCTGCACCCTGGGAAGAGTTCAGAGTGATCTGCAGGCAGGTTTGCATGGGAGTTATCCAGCCTCTGGGACTCTAAGCCTTAATATCTGACTCTGAGATATGGGTTATCAATCTTTTAATTGAATTTTCTTTTGAGCTTTTCCTGCCTTCCAAAAGGTTATGCATTTAAAAATGTCCTGGATAATTCTGTGTATTCCTGGAGTAGGGAGGGAGAGTGGTTGGCGTTAATATTTTGGGTGCTCTCCATGGAGGTTATTCTGGCACTTTCTACCACCTTTGGCCACTTGATGCAAAGAGCTAACTCACTGGAAAAGACTCTGATGCTGGGAAAGATTGAAGGCAGGAGAAGAAGGGAACGACAGCGGATGAGATGGTTGAATGGCATCACCGACGCAATGGACACGAGTTTGAGCGAGCTCCGGGAGCTGGGGAAAGACAGGGAAGCCTGGCGTGCTGCAGTCCATGGGGTCACAAAGAGCTGGACAAGTTGTATCTGAACAACGCAGTGAACTGAAGAACAACCTCATCACTGCCATTTCAAGTTTCTTCCGCCCTCCAGGGCTCCTTACTAAAACCAACATCCTCATTAAGCTTTCTGGATCCTTCACCAAGAGGTGGGAGCTCTTCCTCCGTGGCACCCAGTTGTGTTTTGTTTGTATTTCTTACACTATCTGAGTCACATGTTGGCACGTCTTAGAGTTATTTGTGCGTCTCTCCCGTGTCCTTTGACAGAGTAAGTTTTGTGAAGAGTTTTTTTTACTATATTCTTAACAACTCTCACATCGCCCAGCATGCAGGAGGAACTGGTCTTGAATCTGATCAAGAACCTTGAGCACAGGATGCCTATTGTGTAGCTGGCCTAGAGGCAGGGCTGTGGCAAAGCTGGGGCCAAGAAGTCATTCTCGACAGAGAGAACTAAAAACGAAGCTGGATATTCAGTAAGTCTCCAGAGACTGTGTCTTAAGAAGTCATCAAAGCCTTGACCTTTCTCTACATGAAAATTAAACTCTCTTTGGAAAATACCATAAAGTCAAAAGTCAGCCAAAATATGAAAGAAACTATCTGCAAGGCAAATTTTCTTAATTTACCAAGAGTTTGTTCAGCCATTAATATAATCCCATAAAAGAAAAGATGCAAGAAAATATATCCACATTATTCCTATTTAAAGAAATACAAACAAGAAACGGTGAGTTTATTTTAAAAATCAGGTTGACAATGTCTAGGGCTGGGACGATACTGGGAGGATGAAGTGCTTCTTAACAGAGTCAAAGGTAAATAGTGCAGCCTTTTGGGAAGGGAGTTTTGTTCTTCCTATGAAAATTTAATCTGCACATGTTTTAAAACCATCATTTCCATAGCTAGGAATATCCCACAAATATACTCATAAATAACAAGAAATAGAAACAAATGAGATATTCCTCCTTTGGGGCTGGTTGATTAATTTATGCTTCATCCATACAATGGAAAACACTGCAGCTGTAAAAACAATAAGACAGACACATGTGTACTGAGCTTGAGGGCTCCAGAATATTATATTAAGTGAAAAAAATCAAGGTGCAACTGAGCATATAATATTCTCTATTTTGTATAAAAATATGTAACAAGATGCACACAAGAATGAAGAGTTTAGAGTGTGGAAAGGGAAATGCTGAACAAATGAAAGGGAAAGAAATGGAAGGGAAAGATGGCCCCAGCAGTGGTAGCCAGGATGGTCAAGGCTTAGACCCAACTCCTGAGTGATATTTATAACAGAAAAGAATTTGACCCAGCCAGGAAGGTGAGAGGCGTTTGGAAGATTACGGATGTATTTGACAATATCTTTCTTGCAGATAGTTGATTGTTATATTCATTTTTCTAGTAATAGGAAGAAGCAGATGAAAAGCTTTATGAAGATAATGAAAGGAAGGTTTATATCAACAGATTCTGTAGTTTTGTGTTTCCTATTCTGAAGACAGACCTAATAAGATAATCAAAGGATTCCCAAACCTTGTCAGATGCTTGTTAGAAATATAACATCTATGTCTCCATCATACACCACAGCTCTGTTCCCTAGAGGCAGAAAACCAAGTCAGAGGAAAGGAAACGTGAAGACGTTTCAAGCAGCTGGATGGATCCACTGTAAAAGCAGATGAAAAACATGGGAGGGAAGACTCATTTAGGGTCAGGTATCAGGAGACTCCTCCCCTCCGACGCTGAGGTATCTGCCTTCAGGCACCCAGAGACACCCACCTGGGTTGTCCGGGGAGCCAGGGACGCTCCATGCTGTCAGGCTGAGGATGAACGTGTCCACAGGCTGAGGGCATCAGGGGAGGATGGGCTCCCAGAGCCCCGAGGCTCGCAGCCCCTGGGAAGGCAGGGCTCTGGCCGGGCAGCTGGCCCCACGTGGCGGGCGATGGCGCGTCCAGCCCCATGGTGTTCCTCTCCAGTAGCTGTGTCCTAGATAGCACCAAGGTCTCTTTGTTATTTGTTAAATGATTACGTGATCGTAATGAGTTTTGTCTGAGTGCATAATTTATTTACTTATCCTAAGTTCACTTAGACTCCTCATCGCTCTATAAAAAAATACCTGAGCCATAAATAGTAATACTTTGGGTCGTAAATACTAATGTTTGGGAAACTACCTAATCAAAACCAGCACTTGGAAGCCACCTGAACTTTGACATCAGATCAGCTCATCCATCATGCACCCCGTGTGACCTGAGGAAGACCCCTGGACATTTCAGAGTCTCAGTTTCCTCTGTTCAAGTCTGTTGTTCAGTAGTTTATCACCAAATTAACCTTCGGGATTAGTGACTATGTGGATAAAATATGCTCGATGACACGCTTTTTATTTGTATGAGTAAAATAGCGAATTGTAGGAGAATCCTGACAGCACCGGGGGAGAAGGTGCATGTGAGCTACAGTTCCACGTATGAGTATATTTCTACATGCAGCCGAGCTAGAAAGGACCAGACTCCAGCTTCAGTGCTTCTATTAATTTTCAAGTGTCCTTTGTTAAGTAATTTTACCTCTCTGAACCTCATTCATTCAATCAATGATTATTGTACATTTACGAGTTTGTTTTCCTCAAAAGAATTAATTGAGACAGTGGATTTGAAAGCTCTTGAAAAATATATTTATGTTTAAAATAATGTTTATGTGTTTATATTGAAGCTAAATAATGAAAGCACACGTTTTCCAGTTGGAAAGTGGGCACTGGATTCTAGCGACCCCATTGACTGCAGCCTACCAGGCTCCTCCGTCTATGTGGTTTTCCAGGCAAGAGTACTGGAGTGGGGTGCCATTGCCTTCTCTTTCCTATCTTAGCTCTCTCTTTAAAAACGGTGTGATCAGTTTTACTTGGCATTCTGTCCTTTGGAATGTCCTTAGGAAGGACCCCTCAGTGACCAGCCTGTGCTGAAAAGATCACAGTGTGTGTTTGCTCTGATGTCCCTGAAAACTGAAGTCATGTCCACTTGGCTTTCAGTGTCCAGTGATTCTCTGGGAAATTTACCATTTGTTTGATGTAGGTATTACTTGCTGTTTTAATCAGAATGTTTAACCAAACACAGTGGATGAAGAATGCAGACCTTGAACACATATAAACTGTGTCATGGACACAATTTCACTTCCCTGAGCCCCAGCGTCTTTGTAAAGCTGGGAATTTCTAACCTGTGAAGTCAGTATGGAGATTAGAATTATTCTTAAAAAGCCCTACACAGTGGATTGAGAGTTAATTATAGCAGTTATTACTGTTATTCTCCAGTCTCATTGTGGTTTCTAGTACAGGTTTCAAGTCCATGGAAGTGGGAACTTGACTTGTATTTTCATTTTTGTCAGCATCAGGCACACACAATACCTTACTCATAGTTAGCATTAATTGTATTTTTAAATTGAATCGTTTTCTATGATATCTCGTATTTTAAGATTAAGAACACTTTGCCAAACTATAAAGAGTTCAGTGTTCTTGTATAATTATTAGAGATACAAATAATTAAAAAGTGAAAACGTTGAATTCCTGTTTAGAATCTGTTTTCACTTTTGTGTATATTCGTAAGACTATTTTCCATTTATTTTTTTATGTAGCAAATTAAAGGAACAATGACCCTGCTAATAATAGAAAAGCCTAGTTTAGCAAGTGCTATGAATCAGTATTGAGGATATTATCAGCACTTAACTTTTCTTTCTCAATATACTTCAGAATGGTGGTTTTATTTATTTGAAATAAATGTAAACATCTTGAGCAAAGCTGCCATTCACATGAAAAGAATACCCAGCCCCCACAAAAATGACATATCAATCAGGTGCTTATATGGAATTCTTTCAGAGCAACGTTAGTTTCACTTCTTGGGTATCATCCCTTGGGTGTCATCTGTTTTGATCAGTCAATTTCATGCCAGCAGCTTTACTTCTTTTTTACTGGAATAAATATTCTATCGATTTCTCATTAGATCTATTTTTGTGATTACAATGAAATATTGAGAGTCTTAAGGAAGTACAGTAGACCCTTGAACTGCAAGGGTCTATTTATATGCAGGTCTGTTCAACAGTAAATATCGCCCCCCTGCACAAGCCCCACGGTGGTTTGCAGCTGTGAGTGTGGACCCTTGGGTGGGGAGGGACCCCCTATGTGGAGGGCCAACTACTAGTTAAGCTTGGATTTTTATCTGCATCAGGATTGGCCTCCTGAGCCCCACTCCAAGGGTCCACTACAAATGGATAGAATACTTTATCCAGTAATACATTAAAAAATGGAAACTGAAGTTTCAAACCTTAAGTAGATGTGAAATTACTCTGTTTCCATCCTATATTGGCTGATAATAACTGAAACCAAACACCAACAGAGGACAGTCGGATACCCTGGTGTGCAAGCTGGTGGTCTTATTCTTGCTGGCTTTATTTCTGCTTCGTAGGACATGATCAGAACACAGGACCACTCTTGACTGGCAGGCATCCAGACCGGCTGCCACAGCGACAGGTTCTAGCTGCAAAGCGTGTAAGAAGCAAAATGATAACTGTGAAGAGTTTTCCAAAGGCTTAAAAAATCAAGTGTTCTTTGATACTAAGTGTGCTATCTGTCACAAAACACTTCCTAGATGAGATTTTTAACATATATACTCATTGATTTATGAGATGTTCTATCACCCTGTAGAGGTGCATTTTGTATGTTTTATGGCAAGGTTTTGTACGCAGGCTTCCCTGGTGGCTCAGCTGGTAAAGAATCCACCTCCAATGCAGGACACCCCCATTGGATCCCTGGGTTGGGAAGATCCCCTGGAAAGGGGAACGGCTACCCACTCCAGTATTCTGACCTAGAGAATGGACTGCATATTCCATGGAGTTGCAAAGAGCTGAACACGACTGAGTGACTTTCACTTTCACTAGGTATGATTAGATCAAGTTAAAGTCACTTCAAATGCATGTTAAAGGCAAGGTTGGGCCAGACCTCAGAACCTCTGGAACGTTAAGTGCTGTCAGTGTGATGGAAAAACATCAGATTTTGTCTGACTTTAAAGCATTTATAATTTAGCATGTTGGAAAAGCAATAGAGAAACAGTACCTAGCAACACATAAATAGAGCTCACATCTGTTTAAATTTATTCCTTGGGACATAATGTAAACTTAAAAATAATGAATACTTGGGAGTTGCTTGTTCTGTTAAAATCTTTATGTTTATAAATCGAAACATTTCGAACACAAGCCTACATTGAGAATCTGCTGTCTAGTGTCTGATTTGACAACGGAACACTGAGGGTCATTTTGTCTGTGGGTTATTGCCCTAGGCTGGAATTAATGTAAGACCTTCAAGGGCAAGGCTCTTCAGCACATGCAATGGGCTTCCGAGTTTAATCTTCTTGTCCAAGAAGTTTCTGTTAATAGCGCTGTTAATGGTGTTCTGTTAACAGTGTTGAACTGGAAGCAGTGCCCAGGTGAGAAAAAGGGGCGTCTTCAGGTGGCCTGGCCGTGCCATTGGTGAGTGTGGAGGGCCAGCCTCGTGGAGGATGCTGGTGGTGGCTTCCCTCCCCCGTCCTCTCTTCCTTTCAATGGAGGCCAGACCCCCCTCCTTCCCCTGAAGAAGTATAACTTCTAAGTTTCCCCTTCTGGTCTGATCTTTCATTCTTTCCCTAAAGCTGTATCTCTAATCGGTTCATGAGTTACCTCTTCCAAGAAACTCATCAATTACCTTTCCTGGTCATTTCTGAATGCCCTTTTCTTTTGGCAATTACGCATGCTATTTTAATCTTGTCATTTTTTCCCTGATTACCCCCAAGTTGTTGCGTGTGCTTTCAAGGTTTCCAGCAGCTCTCTCTTGCATGATGGCTTCTATTTTTTCTGTGAGGTGGCAGTTCCTTCTGTCTGGCTGTGATTTCTGCTCAGTCTTCTCTCTCTGCCAAGGAGCGTGAGCTGTTAAAAAAAATTCTTAAAAAAATTTTTTAATATAAATTTATTCATTTTAATTAGAGGCTAATTATTATACAGTATTGTATTGGTTTTTCCATACATGAACATGAATCCACCACGGGTGTACACGTGTTCCCCATCCTGAACCCCCCTCCCATAATAAAAAAAATCCTTAACTGAAGAAGCCTGGGCCTCCTAGAGCTAAAACCTGAGATAAGAAACATCGGGTGCTCTCATAGCTTTTAGTCTTCAGCGTTTACCTGTGGCTGAAAAATTGAAGACTTCAAACCATTGTGACTCTGGGTGGAGTCATAATACCAAGAAAACTGGAATAAAAATAGAACACTGTGGATAATTTTGATGTCGTAGAGAACAGAAATTATCTATCGTTGATGAATGTTGCATGCTTATTTGCTTAAAACGAGTCATGTTCTGTTTTGCATTTTGGTTTCCTGTTATTACAATTCCACAGTAAATAATGCTGCGGATCAAAACCTCCTAGGATGAGGGGTTTTGAAAGAAATGTCGTGGATAGCTCTGCTTCACGTGGGCTGTGTATTGGTGCACCTCACTGCAGATGAGATCAGATCAGAAAAGTGACTTGATATATTTCTAACTGCAAAATGAGTGATAAGTCAGCAAAAAACAAAAAAAAAAAGAAAAAAGAAAAAGATCAAGTAGCAGTTTCTCTCAATTGACATAAATCACGTATAAGTGATTTAATACACTTAACAAGTGCTGGGCTCAGAATGTGAGGCATTTCCCATTGCCTGCAGCTACTGAAAAACACCATTTAAGCATCTTGCTGAAATAAAATGCACACCGAATCCAAAACAGTAATTTACTCTTGTTGTCTGCTTTATCAGGCAATCAGCAGAGGGGTTTCGTTTAATTCCCTTTGCCAGAAATGCCAATAAAGCTGGGGAGTTTTTGATCTCTCATTGTCTCTGACTCAGGATTTTGGGACCAAATGAAAGCGACGTCGATTCTTTACTTGATTTTTGAAATTCATTGCCTGCCCAGTATCTTTACCAATTTTTCCCTTTTATTATTGTGATCCCACTTTGTCACTACAGCTGAGTGTTTTATTCCTTCCCTAAGAGGCAAGGTTAATACTGAGCAGCAGTGGAGTTTCAAAGGCTAAGTGTAAATCATCAATGCTAAGTGGGCTTTGGTGAACTAAAAGTTTTAGAGAATTATACAGCGTCAGAAAAATAAAGCTTGGATTCCTCTATACATAGGAGATTCCTTTGGACTCAAGCAGAAAGAGAAATGTTCACTGTTGAATAAAAGGGAGGCTTTACCTTCATCACAGGTGCAGGCATATATTCTGTGAAATGCTTTGTATTAATGAAGCAGAGGTGTTGAACTGATGTTTGATGATGGAACACACACAGATGAACTGTCTGTCTTTTCATATGGTGGGCTCCATCCAAACACTTTTGTTGAATTTACGCCAGTGTTAAAAATCATGGTTAGGGACCTGACTTACTTTTAATTATGAAAATTAGTAGCGTGTGGTCCATCTACAATGTTTTTGTAAGGGACCAAACAACCTAGGGTTTAGACCTGTGTAATGTAGACAGGGTCATACACATAATTTTCAGAAGCAAAAAGTAACATTTAAAATTTTCATTTCTGGGAAAGCTTTATTGGCCTCCTGTACCAACCACATTCTGGAAAGATGCTTTTAGATGAACTCAGAACTTAGCTGCCAGAAATTAATAGCCATATTTTGGAAGAAAAAAATATCTTTTCATGAGTAGTTTTAGTGGGAAGAAAATTAGAAACTTGAAGAGGAGAGGGGCTGCAAGATCCACAGGAACATTGAATTGACAAATAAGATTGTTTGGGGCCCTTTGTCTTGATTCCACATATCTTCTGTGGCCCTGGCAGCCTTTTCCTGAGAGCTAAGATGGGAAATATTCAAAGCTGAAGTCCACTGTTGAGATCACATAGAGTTATTATCCACAAGACCATGTAATAGTGGTTTAAGTCAAGGCATGGTTTTATTTATTCATCTTCAGGGTTTATCTATGTTGATATTTGAAGAAGAGGAATCCACAGCAGGGAAAAAATCAGTTCTGTAAGTAAAAGTCACATTTCTTCTTGTGAATAGAATGCGTAGGAAGAGACAGGCTTTTGGGAAGTTGTAAAATACCAGAAAACAGGTTTCCACCTTACACTCAATAATGCACCTCACAAATCAGTCAGCACTGCAAGCACAGAGCATGTATGCATGTCAGCAATCTCTGTGTTGATCTGGGTGCAGTGAAATGCCCCCGAGCATCCTTCTCTTCCATCCTCAGTGTTGGAAGCCTATGTGCCATTCATATTCTCTGTCTGTACCGTCCAAACACATATCACAAAGTCTATGCACACGTACCTGGCAAGTAAACCGACATTAGACCAGCCACTGACTCCTCATTCCAGCTTTCTCTCCACGGAATATACTGGGTCTAAAGACCCTGATGCAGGGAAAGATTGAAGGCAGGAGGAAAAGTGGACGACAGAGGATGAGATCGTTGGATGGCATCACCGACTCTATGGACATGAGTTTGGGTAAACTCTGGGAGTTCGTGATGGACAGGGAGGCCTGGCATGCTGCAGTCCATGGGGTTGCAAAGAGCTGGACATGACTGAGCAACTGAACTGAGCTGTTGGGATCTTCAAATGCTGGTTGAGAAGCTCCCCCCTCCATAATGACTGAAGCGGCTTGGCACGCACATCGGGTCTTGTTTGTGGCACTAGGGATCTGTATCGCATCATGCAGGATCTTTGTTGTGGTGCATGGATTCTCTAGTTGTGGTGTTTGGGCTCTGGAGCACGAGAGCTTAGTAGCCGTAGTGTGTGGATTGCGGCATTTGGGATCTTAGTTCCTTGATGGAGATTGAACCCACATTCCTTGAGTTGGAAAGCAGATTCTTAATCACCAGACAACCAGGAAAGTGCTTAATGTACAGTTTCTCTTTTTGCTTGCTGAGTATAAGAATATGTAATTAAAAATAAGAATCAGATTAAAAAAGTAACAAAAAGCTATCTTGATCAGTGAAGTTGGTGGGTTCTTTTTCCTAATTCTAGTTCGGAAATTCTCCTTGCAAATGGTGAGCTTGAAAGTTGTGACTGAGTTTATTTTCGGTCTTGGAGGTTTGATGGGTAAGTGATAATGAACTCAGGGTACCACTATTCGAGTTAATGCACAAGTATCTATTGTTTATAATATGCTGGGTGAATTAAATAGTACTCCATCAAATTTTGATTTGATTTGATACTTTAGGGTGGTGGTTCTCAAACTTATTCTCAGGACCCCTTTATATGCTTCAATAATCATGGACTGCAAAGACCTGTGTTTACTTGGGTTATATCTGTCAGTAGTTACTATATTGCAGTCCCATCAGCAGTGTGTGAGGGTTCTCTTTTCTCTAGAGCCTTGCCAAAATGTGTTATTTATTGTCTTTTCGATATTAGCCATGCTGACAGCTGTGAGGTGAGATTTCACTGTATTTTGATTTTCATTTCCCTGGTGATTAGTGATGCTGAGCATCTTTTCATGTGTCTGCTCATGAAAAGAGATCCTATTTTGACCACTGGTGTTCTTTCAGCTTGGCTCCTGTGTTCCTTGACATGTCCCATTGACGAGTTTTATTGTTTTAAGAACTTTCTTTGTTTCTGTTACTAGAGGTGTCTCCTTGCTCATCTTGAGCTGTCTGCCTTGGAATCCCGTTTACCTAAGGAGCCCCAGTTGTACACCCTCACACTTGGCGGCACTCACCGAAACTCCTGGCTAAGATCCACATGCCCCTCTGTCGTGGTCTCCTCCTCCTGTGCTCTGCTCTAGGGAAGTCGGTGCTCTGTCCTTTCGCTCCTGGAGGAGTCTGTCTGTCCTGAGATTCCAGCTTGATTGTTGCCCTGTGATTCCCACCTCTCTGATGGATTCATGGTTGTAATTCTGTGGATGATCTGACTTTTTCTTGTTGTTAGGATGGGAGCAATCCTCTTTGCAGCTCTTTACATTCCAAGGTGAAGCTAGGCCATTCGGACATGAGAAATGCTTGAGAGGACAGGATGGTCATGGAACATTTAGAGTTACACTTGGGAATCAGTGTGAACTGGGTTCATAGGTCCTGGTCTCCGGTTTGGACTACAACAGAGAAGGGCTGGACCCTGAAAGCTTGACTAAGGGAACTTATCTGGTCTAGGGTGACCTGTGGGCTTCCTTGATCTTGGTCTGGGCTCCCAGGCCAGGTCAGAGTAAGGCCGGCCCATGGTGGACCATGGAGAGGTGGGCGGCCTCCCAGCACAGGCTGTGTGGTTTGGCACATCACTGTTTTGTGTGTGTGACAACCTCTGGCCGGCTGACCTCTGTTGCAAACATCAGTTCTCAGTGTCCAGTTGTAGCTGAATGTTCCAGTCCTAAGGGCTCTTGCTTATGTTCAGAGAACAAAGTATCAGCTGCCAACACTGACAGTTTCTATTTCAGGAAGACAATTCAGGAATGTCTTTTAAGAAAAAGTTTCCCTTAAGACACAAACAAAGAAAAAAGGTATGTCATGTAGATGTTGAAGAAATAGAAATGTATATATTCTGTAATAATACAGCTATGCACGAGGATACTGTAAGATCCTGTTATAAACAGCTAGTAGATTTGTCTCCTGAAACATAGTTAAAATATGCATGAAATATTTGACAGAGCAAAGGTCTTATTTCCTGCCCCCAGAAAGCCTCATAGTAACAACACCACCAAATTAGAAAATTCCTTTCCTAATTTCTTCCATACCTATTCATTTGTAATCATAGTGGTTTATTGTTGTAGTTTTAAAAGTGGTTTATGATAGATTTTCCTGTACATACCTTCTAGTGTAGCGTATCAACCATGAAGAGCAGGAAATGATGTGTCACAGAATTAAATGACGCAGTGTGTTGCAGACTGTGAAGATGGATGTGTTCTTAACCGTTTGTCTCTTTATTGAGTAAGTTGGGTGCTTTATGGATCAGAAAACTGAGGCATAGACAGGGTGCATCCTTCCTAGGGTTTCTGGGTGATTTCCTAGGTTCCTGAACTTGTAACATTGTAGCCAGAACTCACTCCAGGGTGTGTCTTCCTTTTTTTAAAGTTATTATAGAATTTGTTACAATATTGCTTCTGTTTTAGGGTTTTGGTTTTTTGGCCTCAAGGCATGTGGGACCTTAGTTAGCTGCTGCTACTGCTGCTGCTAAGTCACTTCAGTCGTGTCCGACTCTGTGCAACCCCACAGATGGCAGCCCACCAGGCTCCCCCGTA
>SJYC01118138.1:0-25382 GCA_006408675.1 Madoqua kirkii | reverse complement strand
TATGAAATTTTTCCTGCCTTTTACTGTTGAGGTTTTTGATGAGCAGCTGCCATGCAAACTGAGCGACGTTTTCTGCTTGTTGGTGGGGTACACCCAACACGCTCACTTTATAGTTGGCTGTTCTGGCTGGAGAAGCCCCTGGCCACCTGGGATCCCTTGTATAGAGGGAAGGAAATAGCATCACATGCCCTCCACTGCCTACTGGGAAACTACAGGAGGGAGGAGCTAAAAAAAAAGACAAAAACCTTAACTAAAATCTAATCTTTCTCTTAGAGGAGGAAAAACAAGATCAAAATTCCGTTGCCCCATAGTCTCAGAGACCACGGTTGGCATAGCATTGGTCTGACCTCCTGTGTCATAACGCAGGGTCCTGCTTTCACCAAAATGGCTCTGAATGCCTTTGCTCACCTCTTTGTGCTGGTATTCCCCTTGTTCTTTTAGCCATAGGTCTCACACTACCATCTCATGAGATGGAATCCTTTAAGTCAGTGAATTAATATCTGGGTTTTCCTTTCTTTCTTTTTCCAGCATCTCTCAAGAACCTTAGCAAGAAGAAGAAAGTGGTTCCATTTCCTGGTAAGAGAACAGTTGTTGTCATGGTTTATGGGGTGCCTGTGAGACGGGTCCTTGGCAATTACCCCAGAACAGTGTGTGCACAGCGCCTCCTACTGGGCCACCCCTGGAACTTTCATTTCGGATCAGCATCCATACAGCCTGTCTGGCTTGGAACAAGAGCTAACCATCTCATGACTGTGCTCTGACCTCTGGAAACCCTCTTTTGTATGGCACCATATTTAGGTGGATCGACAAAGGAGGATTTTCACTCAGCAACATAGTCATACTGTGTCCGTCAGCCAGTGATTCAGTCCAGGCGGACTTTGCATTGTTGAACTATGCAGTTATTTTAAGATTTCACTGTACTTATAGTATTTTATAAGAAAAAAGGAAAGAAGAGAAAAAAAAACAACCTCGTACTTGGGGTAAGAAGGTGCAGGTTTCAGACAGGAAACTTCAGACACATATGGAAATTGTTAGGGGCCCTGAAGTGACATGTTTTTAGCCATATTTAGGGACCTGTTGGATTATGGGTTCAATTCTGAACGGAAACTATAGAACAAGTGTGCAAGGCCAGAGACACCTCACTGATGATTGCATTCAAAAGGTGAAGTGAACTTATGGATTTTTGAAATGTGTTTTATTACATATCAATACTGCACATATATTACTGTATATTAATGTTTAATGCAATTTCGTATTAAAGAGTATAGTAATCTATTATTCACATCCCTCTACCATTTTTAATTTTTCACATTCTAATTTTATATGTCTTTAGGGATGCTTTATGTGTGGGACTAGGCACTGCTGGTCCATTTATTATTTATTCCCTTTTTTCATTTATCAAACATTTTCCAAGTACCTTCCATGTGCCAGGCTGAGCTGAGCACTTGGGAAAAAACGATGCCTAGGACACAACCCCTGCCCTCAGGCAGCTGCCAAGTGGGGACTCTGACCAAGTAGAGGTCAGCCCATCTGCAGGTGCAGGAGGGAGCCTGTAGGGAGTGCTAGGCTGGCTGTGACTGGTGCACAGTTGCAACTTCCTGGGGGTTTGCCAAGTGCAGTTTCAGCTCCTCCTGCCTCTCACCTCGGCCTTTCATTTTCTTTTTTTTAAATTTAAATTTATTTATTTTAATTGGAGGCTAATTACTTTACCATATTGTGTTGGCTTTGCCATACATCAACATGAATCCACCACGGGTGTACACGTGTTCCCCATCCTGAACCCCCCTCCCAACTCCCTCCCCATACCATCCCTCTGGGTCATCCCACTGCACCAGCCTCAAGCAACCTGTAACCTGCATTGAACCTGGACTGGCGATTCATTTCATATATGATATTATACATGTTTCAATGCCATTCTCCCAAATCATCCCACCTTCTCCCTCTCCCACAGAGTCCAAAAGACTGTTCTATACATCTGTGTCTCTTTTGCTGTCTCGCATACTGGGTTATCATTACCATCTTTCTAAATTCCATATATATGTGTTAGTATACTGTATTGGTGTTTTTCTTTCTGGCTTATTTCACTCTGTATAATAGGCTCCAGTTTCATCCACCTCATTAGAACGGATTCAAATGTATTCTTTTTAATGGCTTAGTAATACTCCACTATGTATATGTACCACAGCTTTCTTATCCATTTGTTTGCTGATGGACATCTAGGTTGCTTCCATGTCCTGGCTATTATAAACAGTGCTGCGATGAACATTAGGGTACATGTGTCTCTTTCAGTTCTGGTTTCCTCAGTGTGTATGCCCAGCAGTGGGATTGCTGGGTCATAAGGCAGTTCTATTTCCAGATTTTTAAGGAATCTCCACACTGTTCTCCATAGTGGCTGTACTAGTTTGCATTCCATATAATCAATTATTACCTTGTGAAGGTTTTTAGTCTTTCTTCTATAAAAATCTCCTCTTTTGTTTTTTCTATTTAAACTTTTTGTGGTAATAATAAGTATCATCTGTACAGTTAGCCTTCCACATCCATGCATTCAACCAACTGAGAATCAAAAATATTAGGAAAACAATTCCAGAAAAGTTCCCAAAAGCAAACATTTGCCCAGTGCAGGTGACTATTTGCAGAGTGTCTAACTGTACCATGTGACAGCTGCTTACATAGCATTTGCATCATATTAAGCATTCTGAGAATCTAGATGTGATTTACAGTATATGAGAGAACGTGCCTAGGTTGTGTGCAAACACCACGTCCTGTCATATAAGGGACTGGACATCCCTGGAGTCCCTGGAACCACACACACACAGGGATCGGTGTGTACAGTTCACTGTGGCCTTCGACCACTTATCACCATGATCTTACATTTCTGAAGATCCACACTTTCACCCATTTTTTTTTTCCCCAAGAAGGCAATAACTGAGACCCAGGGAGAGAAGGTAATCTGTCCAAGATATTCTGAATATAGGTAGACGAACCAGGACTCATGAGTGGCTTAAACCATCCTTTAAAAATGAAACAGAACAGTGGGGAGCTGCCCACCCAGAGCTCTGCATCGAGTGCTGAGAGAGTACAGGTGAGCTCGGGGCGCTTTGCCATTCTCTGGAAGCTCATTGCTCCTGGGTTGGGACACAGATGGAAGCAGACACAGATAGAGGCTTGTGCTGGAGACCCTGGAAATGTCCCGAGGAAAGAGTGGCTGACGTCCAGGGCCAGGAGAGGGGATGCAGGGAGAAATGGGAGGTCTTACAAAGGAGGGGGTTGTGCAGGTGGACTGTGAAGAGTCGGGGGGATCTATCTGCTGGGAGGGGTGGGCAGCGCTGAGAAGGGGATCAGGGCAAGGGGGCCGAGTGTGCAGACGTGTGGAGGGCCAGTGGGAGTGGGCAGTGCATCTGGAGCAGAAGGATGTCAGGGGGCCATGTGAGAGGAAGAGATGGGGATGCAGATGCCCTAACCCAGGTCTGCTGTGTCCGCAAGAGCAGGTAGGTCAGGTGCCAGTAAAGGTATCAGCCCCAAGTATCAGTGTTCATTTCTCAGCTGCACAAATCTTGCTGCGGGGTGGAGGCCCTCCTGGGCATCTCCCCTCCCAACACTGACTCAGGGATCTGGGGGCTTTGTGATGCTGCCACCTTCCAGAGGAGGGGCGAGGCAGGAGGTTACATGAGACCCTCCCCAGGTCAGCCAGGAACAGTATTTCACGTTCACAGCCCTGTGGTTGGACGAGGCCCTAGCCCCCTGCCCCATCCCAGGTGCGAGCTGGCTGGGAACCATCCATGGCAGCTGGACAGTAGGGCTGGGAGCACAGCTGGGTCTGCTGGTCACTGTGCCCCGCCCCTGGGCGTCACTCTAGGGGCCTGGTCTTTGTCCTGTAGGTAATGTTAAAGCAGGGAGATGCTGTGATCAGATGTGAGTTTTGAATCATCGCTCTGGCAGCAGGAGGCTGGGACAGGAGAGGTAAGGGCACTCCCGTCTGTGACGTCTGTTAGACGGCGGTGTCTGGAGCACGGCCGCAGGGCTGCTCAGGAGAGGCAGGCTTCAGGACCACATGGGCCAGACCTGGCCGCGGAAGGGATGGGAGAGATGCGGCTGATGCTGGAGCTGGGGTCTCCGGGTTGGGCTCTGGGGTAAAGTTACCCCTGAAAACAAGAGCAGGAGCAAGCTGGAGGGGAAGGGAGGCATCAGCATGCCTCTGGGGCTCTGCGAAGCTCCAGCTGGAGGTGTCTTTCCCTGGCTGTCTCCAGGTTTCAGGAACATCTTCTGCTTTCTGACGACAGACGGCTTTTATTTCTGTAGGATTCGCTTGGTGCTGGTGAGCTGGGCTTGGCTGGTGGGAGGTTGATAAGCGCACAGTGATCTTCCTGCTCTCCTTAGGTGGTTCTTCATGTGCTGGTGCCTCGTCTGGAGAATAGTGGCTCTGGATTCTCCTGCACTGATGCTCTGTTTTTAATTTTCATGAAAGTGCCTTCCTTCCTTCTGTGACTCTTAGCAAAAGCCAGTGTTCCCAGTAGCTTGCCAACTTTCAAACAGTGAATGGATCACATTGCTGAATGAGAGTAAGAGCGATAAAGCATGTAAAAGCACTTTGTCTGTGTGATGTCATATGTGAAAGCTATTTTCTCAATATTATCGCTGTCGTTTTGAAATCAGTGATACACTAGCAGTGCTTGTCATTTTATGATTTAGTTCACGTGGTTTCGATGGCTACTGTGTTTACTGGTGATTTTGTTTTATTTTGTTTACTGAAAATAAGAAAAGGAACCAAATGACATTTCTAGAGGAAAAAAATACACCTGTATGACTAGACACCCCAGTTAAGAAAGAAGACCAAAGAGAATCACCAATGGGAAGCAGTCTCACAGGCGTCATCACCAAGACAACCAGATGTGAGAATTAGAAGAATCGCTTGAGCTATCATCCCTGATCCAGTCATCTGAAGATAGACACCTGGGAAGCAAGAATCATTTGAACAGGCATCCTTGGGACAACCATCCCAAGAACAGCTGACTCAGGGAGAAGACAAAGAACAACAAATACCATGAAAACAAAGTATCAGCTGTAGTTGTGAAGAACGACAGTCTGAAGCTAGAAAGGATCAAAAGGCGAAAGAAAATAACATTAGGTATCTTTTTTCACATGATGCTAAAGACGTATGCCAGTAGGATATTACAATTGTGAATTTCATATTTCAAACAATGATTTACACTAAATGTATCCGGAACTCTTTCTTCTGTTCCCTGAGTGTAAAGCTGGGAGGGAGTGGTTGGTGAGACTGAATGGATATCGGTCACGTGGCCTAGGTCATCCCTTTTTCTTAGAACCTCACCTTTATCTGGCATTCCAGGGTGTCTCAGCCATCTCCAAATGATACATATTTGCATAGTTATTCATAACTAATTATTCATATTTAAAAGTGATTTAAGAGATTATTATAATACACATTGGGGCTTCACAGGTGGCGCTAGTGGTGAAGAATCTGCCTGCCAGTGTAAGAGATGCAAATCAAACCCAGATTCAATCCCTGTGTTGGAACGATCTCCAGGAGGAGGAAAATGGCTCACTCCAGTATTCTTGCCTGAAACATTCCACGGACAAGAGGAGCCTGGCAGGCTACAGTTCACAGGGTCACAAAGAGTTGAACACAACTGAGCAACTGAACATACACATAATACATATGAGATATAAATCTACACACAAACATATATGCATTATATATACAGATACCTGCACATACATGTGAGAAATGGGCAATAGAACTCCAGCAAATGGTGTATTTTTGGTGATGAGGAGAATGAACCTTCAAGTCAGACTATACAAGTGTGACCTCTCCACTCAGTAAGTATGTGAACTAGGTCTGTGTCTCATCCATTAACTGGGGCTAATAATAATGCCTGACTCAGGTTGTTGGGGTGATTGAAAATGATAATGGTTATTAAAAAGCCCTTTGAACAGTGATGAACACTGGGAGGCACTAAAAATGTTGACTGTACCATTATTTCATTTTGGTTGTTGTCTTCTCAGTTAAATGAGAGAAGACAAGCTGGAGTTTCTGCTAAGATTATTACCAGATTTGACTCTTAGGAGGGTTACCTGAGCTGCCCCACTGCTAGAACAAAGATGGCCACAAGGATTTCAGGATTGTCAAGCCCTCGTTAAAAGTCATACCAGTTCTTCACCATCTGTTAATCAGTAATACAGTGTTTGCATGTGGAAGGAGAAAGGAGAGCTATTGTTTCACCATTTTTCATGGTGTCTTGGTTTCTTGTTAGACTTGACCATAGCATTTGTTACACCTGAAGAAGGAAATTGTAACCAAATGGAAACCATCTCCATCTTGTCTTTAGATATTTTCAGTTAATTAATACATTTCTGACAGAGAACCCATTTTGACCTGGCTCCATTCTCACTGTATGTTTTGGTGCATGAGAAGGAATTTAGAACTGTATGTCCCGTTCCTTTCACCCAAGCCCTCTGTTCCTGTGTCTGGTGTGTGTTATTGTGGAAAGAAGATGGATTTGGGGTAAGAACCTCTGGTCCAGTCCATGTTGCCCTTTATGGACCTGATGGCCTTAACCTTGGTCTCCTGTAAAGCGAGAAGGATGATGTGAAAGTTAGGAATGTGTCCAGAGATCGTGGCATTTACATCATAGGGATTAGTTAATTGACCCAAAGACACAGGTGACCTGTGCAGCTGATGGGTGACAGGGTAGAACTAGGACTTATGGTTTCCTTTTTTTTCTCCCTTAAAAAATTTTTTTTCAGATACAAATCACTCAAATATTTGATCTGTCTTAGTATAGAATTATTGTAGTGGCAAATGAAACTAAACTCTCTAAAATGTATAGTAGTATGCTGGTATAAGATTGAGTCTTTATTTTAATGGATACATAAATACTGCTTCATTTAAAATACGGCATCCAATTATACCCACATTTGGGGCCTCACTTTAGCATGGTCTGGGTGCTGGAGGAGTAATTCAGGATTCAGTCAAACAAAGAATTGAAATTCAAGCAGTGCCATAGCAGCTTGGCACATTTAGAGAACAGGGGCTGGGAGCTGGGAGGGGAGAAGACTGAGAAGCAGTAGGAGGGAGACCAAGGGGTCTCCTTAGATCAACTGAAATGAGATGGCCACTAACCCTGAACTAATTTCAGAAGCATTTTGAAATACATTTTCAAGGTTGTTTTCTGCGTCAGTGCCTGCCCAGCAGCAAGCCACTGCCCGGACGCACCGCTGATAGTTTCCATCTCATACCGTAGATCCTGGACTCAACGCGACACAGAGCACGGCCCAGAAGATCACCCAGAATCCAGAGTTTACAGACACACCAGCTTTTATGAGAACTGGGAGTGGACTGTGGCCAGACCACAGCTTTAGGAAGTTTCCCCTTTATCCTGCTTTTTTATGTCTTTCAGATGGCCTGAGAGTGGAAACCATTAAATTTAAAAAATCATCTTTGTATCCACTTGAAGCCAGTTTTTCTTCCATCACGATGCTTCCATCTCACATATGGGCAATTTAACAGCAGGAAACCGTGTCTGGGCTGAAGCGAGGCCCCAAGCAGTAGTGCCCCCTCGGGTGCAAGAGATGAGGGCTTGGATCTCATGTTGCTCTGGTTCCTTTTCTTGAAGATATTTCTTTTTAGTAAACATTTAGAAGAGTGAAATGTGGTTCTTTAAAATTAAGGCTCACAGGGATAGTTCGGAAAACCAGAAGGCTTTGGGATAACGTCTGCACATTTCCCCTCATTACTTTTCTTTTCCTTGGAAAGTGTATTGAAAAGTATGGTTTCATTTTTATGCAACATGTAAGTTCTCACATGGAGGTATCTAGAACTTCTAAAATGTGAAGTTCAAAGTGTGAAAATATTTTATCTGCTGAATGATTAATTCCAAAAGGAAGAAAAAGTTACCAAGGTGAGCTGTGAAATGAATTTTAAAATTTACTTTTTCTTAATGACAAAAGTAATACCCACATAGCCAAGTGCAAAGATTTAACAGTTTTCTTAGCAAAGATTTTAATTACAGCAAACAGTATATGCCTTCAAATCCCTCTGTTCAGAGTTGGGGGTCGTTTGACGGAGCACACATAGAGCTGTTAGCTGTTCAGAGTTGGGGGTTGTTTCACTGAGTGCATAGAGCTGTTGGCTATGTTTTGCTTGCATGCTAGTCATAGTTAAAGAAGCTGTAGGCTATTTACCTTTGCATTTTGGTAAAAAAAGTCATGTGCTATCAACAAGGTTAAATTTCAAAATTAGAGATTTATTTACTTTTTAAATATTTACTATTTATTTAATTGGAGGATAATTGCTTTACAGTGTTGTGTTGATTTCTGCCATATAACAACATGAATCAGCCATAACTATACATATGTCCACTCCCTATTGAAACTTCCTCCCACCAAAATTGGAGATTTAAATATTGTCATCTCCAAGATAAGGGCATTGCTATGTTGAAAACTTCAGCATATATTCTATTACACTTATTGATATTATGGTTATAACCATTGGTAACAGGCGCGACAGTGTCAACTTCTTATGTTTGATATTTAAAATGCTTTAAAAGTTGGTGTGCATTGAAATGTGTCATAACCTATTGGAGTATACAGGAGAAAGTGAAGAAGTAAGAAAAAGAGTTTGAATGTCTGCCAAGCCTTCTGAACTGAGTAGGGAAACCAGAAGGAAAATGAGCAGAGTAGAAACATATTTCTCTTTTACAAAAATATATGGTAAAATAAACTATTTGTGTTTCCACTGAAGTAGTGCATGTTATTTGTATGTGAGAAGTTGCTTCTTTCTTATTAAGATTCTCTTTTTGCTTTTGACTTTTATAGTTCAATCGTGATATGTCTAGGTACATTATCTCTTCGAGATTATCCAACTTGGAGTTTGTTGAGTTCAGTGTTCAACTACTGATTGGACAGGGACTCTGGGTATGAGATTTTGGAGGGCTCCAAACCCATTCTGGGCCTCCCAGATGGCTCCGTGGGTAAAGAATCCACCTGCAGTGTGGAGATGCAGGTGACACAGATCAATCCCTGGGTCAGGAAGATCCCCTGGAGGAGGGCATGGCAGCCCTCTCCAGTATTCTGGCCTGGAGAATCCCCTGGACAGAGGAACCACAGTCCATGGGGTCTCAGAGTTGGACAGGACTGAAGCAACTGCATGCACCCACGTACACAAACCCATTTTGCCTTCACCACTGGGTGCTAAGCTGTGGTTTTCACAGTTGTGAGATGATCCATTTTCAAGGTGATTGTCGATCTGGGGAGAGGGAGCTAGGAATAAGTCAAGTTAAAATGTTACAAAGCCTTAAGATTCAGTTATTTTTCTTAAATAAATGCTCCTTGGATAGCTGCAACTGATTAATTTCTAGAGTACTGAAAAAATGATCTTGACCCTTTTTGCTAGTGTTCTTGTTACTTTTATGAAGAAATGGACTTTTGATGGTCCTTACTCTGTTATTTCAGAAATGCTTCTCTTGCGTTGTTCTTGATGTGACAACCGGTGAGAACGCAGATCCCTTCAGTTTTGCACCTGCCATGCGTTTTTAATTCTGTTCTCTCTTAGTTTATATAAACACAGAGAAGCAGAGCTGCAGTCCCATATGGCCACCAGACTGGCGAATGGCATGGCAAGTCCTCTGCCTTGGAAGTTCTCAGTCTCTGCAGTCGGTACATGTGGCAGTCTCCTTCACTTAACTTCGGGTGAATGTGGAAAGTGAAAGTGAAAGTCACTCAGTCATGTCTGACTCTTCGCGACCCCATGAACTGAATAGTCCTGAATTCTCCAGGCCAGAATACTGGAGTGGGTAGCCTTTCCCTTCTCCAGGGGATCTTCCCAACCCAGGGATCGAACCCAAGTCTCCCACATTGTATGCAGATTCTTTACCAGCTGAGCCACCAGGGAAGCTCTTGGGTAAATGTGGGAGGAAGTGTTAGTCTTCCTTCACTTAAAGGGAAGCAGGGAAGGAAAAGCTGAAGCATTCTCCATTAAGCCAATGATTAAGATCTTATAATTTATGATTTATAATTTATATGATCTTATAATTTATCATCTGAGCTAGGCTACTTTTGATAGTGAGAAAGGCTACTAAAATAATTTAATATATGTATGTGTATAAAAAGGGAGGGAGGGAGGGAGAGAGATATATACTCAGCTGCACATACACACACACACACACACACACAAATATGTCTAGGTACATTATCTCTTCGAGATTATCCAACTTGGAGTTTGTTGAGTTCAGTGTTCAACTACTGATTGGACAGGGACTCTGGGTATGAGATTTTGGAGGGCTCCAAACCCATTCTGGGCCTCCCAGATGGCTCCGTGGGTAAAGAATCCACCTGCAGTGTGGAGATGCAGGTGACACAGGATCAATCCCTGGGTCAGGAAGATCCCCTGGAGGAGGGCATGGCAGCCCTCTCCAGTATTCTGGCCTGGAGAATCCCCTGGACAGAGGAACCACAGTCCATGGGGTCTCAGAGTTGGACAGGACTGAAGCAACTGCATGCACCCACGTACACAAACCCATTTTGCCTTCACCACTGGGTGCTAAGCTGTGGTTTTCACAGTTGTGAGATGATCCATTTTCAAGGTGATTGTCGATCTGGGGAGAGGGAGCTAGGAATAAGTCAAGTTAAAATGTTACAAAGCCTTAAGATTCAGTTATTTTTCTTAAATAAATGCTCCTTGGATAGCTGCAACTGATTAATTTCTAGAGTACTGAAAAAATGATCTTGACCCTTTTTGCTAGTGTTCTTGTTACTTTTATGAAGAAATGGACTTTTGATGGTCCTTACTCTGTTATTTCAGAAATGCTTCTCTTGCGTTGTTCTTGATGTGACAACCGGTGAGAACGCAGATCCCTTCAGTTTTGCACCTGCCATGCGTTTTTAATTCTGTTCTCTCTTAGTTTATATAAACACAGAGAAGCAGAGCTGCAGTCCCATATGGCCACCAGACTGGCGAATGGCATGGCAAGTCCTCTGCCTTGGAAGTTCTCAGTCTCTGCAGTCGGTACATGTGGCAGTCTCCTTCACTTCACTTCGGGTGAATGTGGAAAGTGAAAGTGAAAGTCACTCAGTCATGTCTGACTCTTCGCGACCCCATGAACTGAATAGTCCTGAATTCTCCAGGCCAGAATACTGGAGTGGGTAGCCTTTCCCTTCTCCAGGGGATCTTCCCAACCCAGGGATCGAACCCAAGTCTCCCACATTGTATGCAGATTCTTTACCAGCTGAGCCACCAGGGAAGCTCTTGGGTAAATGTGGGAGGAAGTGTTAGTCTTCCTTCACTTAAAGGGAAGCAGGGAAGGAAAAGCTGAAGCATTCTCCATTAAGCCAATGATTAAGATCTTATAATTTATGATTTATAATTTATATGATCTTATAATTTATCATCTGAGCTAGGCTACTTTTGATAGTGAGAAAGGCTACTAAAATAATTTAATATATGTATGTGTATAAAAAGGGAGGGAGGGAGGGAGAGAGATATATACTCAGCTGCACATACACACACACACACACACACACACAAACATACACTGAGAGTTATTAACCTCCAAACTAATTTTTACCACATTGTTGCATCTGAAGATGGTTCTATTAAAAAACAAATTTTGAAACTTTTGAAAGCAAGTTTTGTATAAAATAACAAGTATCCATGTACATTACAGCAAACAGGGCTTTTTGATATAGATAATCTGAACTAAGAAGAAGCAGAATAACCACTCTTGGTACATATTCATGTACGTTAATTGCCTTCCTAAGATTATATTTGTTTAATACCATGTCCATGTATTTTCAAAGGTATCAGCATTTAATAAGGTCTAATTATTGCATCTTCTGTGCATACTATTATATTTTTAATTCAGAAAATATTCTCTCTAGAGGTGCTGAGGGACCTGGTAAACTCAGAGCAAATTTTGCTAAGTGTGAAAATCCTCACTACTATTTAAAAAATATTGACATTAAAAATATTTCAGGCCAATATTTTTGTAGTTATTGCCCATTTCTTCCACTCAGGGTGCCTTTTGTTGACAAATACTTTTACAGAGCAAAACTCAGCAAAAACGTTGTTTCTATTGATGATTTTTAAAAATGTTTTGTTAAATTTTTATGCTGCAGAATCACAGAGCCTCTCAATTTTGTGTTGTTGTGATAAAATATGGAGAAAGAAATGCAACCCACTCCAGTATTCTTGCCTAGAGAATCCCAGGGATGGGCCAGCCCAGTGGGCTGCCGTCTAGGTTCTTCATAAGCTTCCACCAGTTGAGAAAATTCCACAAAAATTATGGAATTTCCAATCACATCCTCCCCTTGAACTCTCATCATTCAGTATGTTGAATGCTTCCCATGCTTTTCTGGCTGCACTGCGTGGCATGTGGGATCCCAGACCATGGACGGAACCCATGATCCCTGCAGTGGAAGCTCGGAATCTTAACCACTGGACCGCTAGGGAAGTCCCATGCTTTGCCTTTCTGAGGGTACATTTCAATGAACCTCCTGGTTTTAAGCTTTTTCCTCAATAATTGGAAGTTGCCAAAGCTTGCAATTATATGCAATATGGTTGCAATTACATAAAATAAGGTTAAACACTGTATTTGGCTCTGTTTGTTGAATAATCTGATCAAAGCTTACAACTGGTTTTGAACAGACTATATCCAGAATTTAGAAACATTTGAGAAATGTTTATTCCTATGTGGATTAGAAACAAGATAGTAAAATGTGTTTTGTGGGCCATGCAAATCAAGAATACTGGAGACCGTGGGTAAGTGCTGGGGCTCTTGTCCATGGAAAATGCATGACTTTGAAGCAGCAGGGGTTCCCACACCATGCTTTATAGGCATCTTTTTGAATTCTAGATAGAGAGTACCACTTCACACCAGTCAGAATGGCTGCGATCCAAAAATCTACAAACAATAAATGCTGGAGAGGATGTGGAGAAAAGAGAACCCTCTTACACTGTTGGTGGGAATGCAAACTAGTACAGCCATTATGGAGAACAGTGTGGAGATTCCTTAAAAAAACTGGAAATAGATCTGCCTTATGACCCAGCAATCCCACTGCTGGGCATACACACTGAGGAAACCAGAACTGAAAGAGACACATGTACCCCAATGTTCGTTGCAGCATTGTTTATAATAGCCAGGACATGGAAACAACCTAGATGTCCATCAGCAGATGAATGGATAAGAAAGCTGTGGTACATATACACAATGGAGTATTACTCAGCCCTTAAAAAGAATAAATTTGACTCAATTCTAATGAGATGGATGAAACTGGAGCCGATTATACAGAGTGAAGTAAGCCAGAAAGAAAAACACCATTACAGTATACTGACACATATATATGGAATTTAGAAAGATAGTAATGAGGACCCTGTAAGTGAGACAACATAAGAGACACAGAAGTATAGAACGGACTTTTGGCTTCTGAGGGAGAGGGAGAGGGTGGGATGATTTGGGAGAATGGCACTGAAACATGTATACTATCATATAAGAAATGAAGTGCCAGTCTATGTTCAATGCAGGATACAGGATGCTTGGGGCTGGTGTACAGGATGATCTGGGGAGATGGTATGGGGTGGGAGGTGGGAGAGGGCTTCAGCATTGGGAGATCGTGTACACCTGTGGCTGATTCATGTCAATGTATGGCAAAACCATTACAGTATTGTAAAATAGAATAAAGTTTAAATTAATAAAAAAAAGAAAGAATTCTAGATAGAGAAAAAAGCATGGTCACACGTGGGTAATGAAAGAAATGTCTCTCCCCTTTGCTGTCCATCTGAAACTATCATCACACTGTCAATCTGCTGTACTTTGGTATAAGATAGAAAGTTTAAAACAAGAAAAGAAAAGAAAGTAATGTTTCTAAACATTCAAGGGCCCCAAATCCTCTGTTATATAAGTACATGCTGCTGCTGCTAAATCGCTTCAGTCGTGTCCGACTTTGTGCAACCCCATAGATGGCAGCCCACCAGGCTTCCTTGTCCCTAGGATTGTCCAGGCAAGAACACTGGAGTGGGTTGCCATTTCCTTCTCCAATGCATGAAAGTGAAAAGTGAAAGTGAAATCCTTCAGTTGTGTCCACTCTTAGTGACCTCATGGACTGCAGCCTACCAGGCTCCTCCGTCCATGGGATTTTCCAGGCAAGAGTACTGAAGTGGGTCGCCATTGCCTTCTCCATATAAGTACATAGATGTATATAAATATACAGATACACTTTGTGTTGTAGGATAAAGGTGAGCTCGGAGTTCCCCGATATGCTGGCTGGTCAGGAAATGCCTGCCTGCCCTGTTAGGGGAAGTGGTCCCCTCATGTGCACAGGTGCCTCCCTGTTGGGGAGGTTGACCAGAATCATACAGACATTGAAAATGGACCCTGCTTAGGTGAGAACAGAACAGGCTGGTCCTTTCAACTCCACGGCAGAAGGAACTTCTCTCAAATCTGAAGACCTGCCCTGCTCCGTCGGCCTCCCATCCTCTGTCCTCCTGGTCTCAGTGGCAGGCACGGCCTCTCTGAGGTCTTGGATCTGAACTCTGGGCTTCTCAGAGTTGGTGGCAGCTGCCTGGGTGCAGCTGAGGCTGATCACAGGATGGCTACTGAGGAATGTACTGGAATATGAACGTTTATGCTAGAAATGGCCCATTTACTCAAACTTCTGAATGAAAAAATGCCAGAATATAAAACAAAGGAGAACTGTTTTGTGGGGAATTGGACTCGAATAACCAGGCACTTTTCCAGGTTTCAAAGTAGTTACCCCAGTGGCCAAGTTAATTTGATAACTTGAGTTAAGTGCGTGTGGAGGGGGTTTCCCTTTGTAGATTATAAAAGTCGTGGGCACACAGTTTGGTTTCTAGAAAATGAATTAGCAGCTGCTTTACCTTCTGGCACAGTCGTGACCTGGACTGCGGGCACCGTGTGTCCGTCCTGCTTGCTGGGGTCTGGCCTTGGCTGTGTGTAGCCCCACTCAGTCTTTCCTCCCGGCTCCGTAGGCCCCCCTGGCCTGGCCCACTGCACCCACTTTGTCTCTGTTTCAACCTTCCTGGACGTTCAGTTCCTCATCACTTCCACCTGCACCCTATCAACTCTTCCTGCCCTACCCACTTCGCCATCACCAGCATGAGGAAGCAGGTGCTTAGGTTCCAGATGTGTTCTGAGCTTTCGCAGCAACTGGAAAAGCGAGTTAGAGGTATCTCTAAGTGAGCTGAGGAATGTTTTCCAGGCTGAAAGTGGGGGTAAAACTGACAGGAATACAGCTCTTCGTGTTGAAGCAACTGAGAAAAACATGCGGAGAGGAAGTAAAACAATATAAAATATAGCCGAGACTTGCAAATGATAAGCGATTTATTTTCCTTTCACACCATATTGGATCACAGAGAACAGTGATGTCATTATTTTATTATTTATAGCTACTGGGACTTAGCCATCTGAGACTTGGCTGGGGTATCTGGATTTCAGACCATTTGTTTTCTGATTTTATCATTAATCATCCCTCCAGCCAAACACTGTAACTACGGACAGGCAGAGATCCCAAGCTCCCAGCTGTTGTGAGTGTGGAAGACTTACTGTGAAACAGCGTGTTTGCACGTGCATCCTTTGGGCCAAAGATGGTGGAAATACACATCCGTGTGCAGTGCTGGCATTACAACAACTGTCAGAGGTCAGCCCCGCCTGCCCATCCTCCCGAGTGGGCAGGGCAGCAGGATACGGTGAGGACCAGGGAAAAGAGCCCCATGTCCTAAATGCCTCTCTTTGAGTAACACACAAGCTCCCAGCCTACTTCCTTATTTGCAAAACCCTCCCCTCACCGTCTTCCCCCTCCTCATCACTGTGGGACCCCCTTTCTGACAAGTGCACTCTCGAGATGCACACGGTTACACCGTACATCCCTCCCTAGTGGCTGACCCAGCCACTCAGCCTCCCCAATCCTGGGTGTCCAGCCACTGACGTCCAAACATGGCACGAGTCTCTCACCTCAAAACAGCATGACCTTTGATGGCTGCTGTGACGCTGCAGTGCCCAGCATGGCAGCCACTGGCCACACACATACCGGGCACCTGAAACATGGCTCCTCCAAACAGACCTGTAAACACAAAGCACACACTGGACTTGAAGTGAAGTGTCTCACTCATATCTTATTTCGGTTGACATGGAAGAGAGAGAATATTTTGGTCTATGAAGTTCAACACAACATGTACTATTAAAATTAACTGTATGCCTGTTTAGTTTTATTTCCTTTAATGTGGCTGCTGGAAGACTTGGAATTGTACACGTGACTCCCGTCCGTGGCTCCCACCTTCTCTTCCCCTTGGATGGCACTGTTCTAACTCCCTGCCCTGCCCAGCTGCTGGGTGGTGTGGGAGTTGCTCTGGTTCAGCCGTGCTCACTGTCAGACAGTGGGCCTGGAGGAAGAGGCGGACTGTCCAGAGCAGCCGCACTCTTGGTTTCAGTCTTGGTGGCATCTTCATGTTTCAGTAAGATCTCAAGGGACTTCCCTGGTGGCTCAGTGGTAAAGAATCTGCCTGCCAGTGCAGCAGATGGGGGTTCGATCCCTGGTCTGGGAAGATCCCACATGCTGCAGAGCGACCTGTGGGCCACAACAGATTGTAAAACTAGGAGGAGTTTCCGGTCATCAGAGCCCAGGAGGCGGGTACCCCTGCACTTCCAGATCTCTGGAAGGTGAGTCTAAAGATGAGATCTCTGGAAGGTGATCTGGAGATGAGGTCTCTAGAAGGTGAGTCTGGGATGGCACAGCTTAGCATGGGAACTGTAGTCGGGTGGACTCTATCTCATCATCTTCTTGAGTCTGGTTGAAACAGCTCATCAGACTCAGGGGCTGTTTTAAAAAGGCCTTAATGTCCTTTGGATTCCTGAGTGCACGCTCAGTCACTCCCCAATTCATGCACACACCTGAGTTCATTAAATACTCCCAAGTGCTGGGCTTGGGCCAGGAATCAGACCCAAATAAGAAAGCGTTTTTTGTTTTTGTCTTCAAAGACGAATTATTCTTTTGGATGGAACACACAACAAATACAACTGATAACTGACAACTGAACAATGAAGGAATGTGGGGAAAACCAAGCTGGTCCTAAGTATCTGAGCTTCTGCATCCGTGGATTCAACCAGCTGCTTCCCTGATGAACGCACTGTAATATCCACGTGTGAGGGACCCACGCCATTCAGTCCCTGTTATTCAAGGTCAACTGAACATGTTTTTGGACCTGACAGCCTAAGGGTGGTAGGAAATGTGCAGGCATAGGGCAGAGGTCCGAGTGCGCTGGCTCTGGCCATCTGCATGACGGCGGAGCCTGTCCAGCTCTCACATCCTCTCTAAGATGCTGCGGGGGCCACGTGTCCACCTGAAACCCATGGTCCCCTCCTCCTGGCGCCTTCACTATCATGGTGTGTGTCAGGGATGGAAAACACCCCTTCCTGGGCCACTTCTCAAAGAACTGAGAGGACACAGGGTTACAAAGAGGAGGTGACTTTCTGGGCTGTGAAAACAACTTTCTGTTAATTTTTGTTAACCTTCATTGTCCTTACTTTAACCCTGAGGTAGTTAAAATCAGTACCTCCCAGGCTTCCTGTGGGGGTTTGTGTGAGGGGTTCAGACAAGCATAAGCCCACACCCCGGGGGTGGAGGATCCCCGTCTCCAGGATTCCCACCCCCCGTGGTGCCCACCGGAGCCCTGGTCCTTTGTCGGAGAACAAATACTCTTTGCACATGTAAGGAGAATCCTGAGAAACTCCCAAGCTGGGGACAACTTTCCTAACCTTCTGTTGAGATCCAGGTTTGATGGAAGAGACCTGGAGAATCAGAGAAGTTTTTGATAGAGGTAAAGGCTAGTGGGCCTTCCCAGGAGGCACTGGTGGTAAAGAATCTGCTTGCCAGTGTCAGAGACAAAAGAGACTGGGCTTGATCCCTGGGTCGGGACGATCCTGGAGAAAGAAACTGCACCCCCCTCTCCAGCATTCTTGCCTGGAGAATTCCATGGACAGGGGAGGCTGGTGGGCTACAATCCACAGGGTCACAAAGAATCAGACACGACTGAGT
Organism: Madoqua kirkii; assembly: GCA_006408675.1. Lineage (NCBI taxonomy): Eukaryota > Metazoa > Chordata > Mammalia > Artiodactyla > Bovidae > Madoqua > Madoqua kirkii. Next base: position 7,319 of record SJYC01118138.1, on the reverse strand, counting down.
GAGCGCACACACACACACACACACACACACACACACACACACACAGACTTTTTCCTTAGTTGATGAATTATTTTGAAATGAAACCCTGATCAGTGTTCCTAATACTTTGCCTGCTGTTCTGGTTTGATGTGAAATGGAGCAGGACCTCATGGTCCTTGCTCCCCACCCCTGTGTCCTCAGCCTGCCTTTTGCCTGTGGAAAAACTTTAGCCAAACAATAGGCTTCGTCAAAGAACTGAGAACATGCAGAAACAAAGGGAAACAGTCAGACAAGACCAAATAATAACAGTTTAGTCATTACACAAAGTCAAGGACCTTTCATTCCTCCTATAGATAATATTCAGAGCTGTGTTCTTGCTGGGAGGTGGAGACTGTAGTGAGGGATTCAGACGCAGTTTTACACTCTCTCTGACTCGGTCCCACAACCAGGGAGGGAGGTCTGCTGTGTTCACGGTGAGTGCTATTTACTCGTGACCCAGGAGAGGAGCAGAATGTTTAGCTTATTACGTAAAGAATCAGAAATGCCAGAAGCTGTTATCTGATTTCTTCTCAATATTGTATTTCTTAAATATAAGACTGTCCTTAAAAACAGCTCAGAACGACTAGCTCTGCAATATTATTGTCAGAGGCCTCCTCCTCTTTCTAGGTTGCTGCTGCTGCTAAGTCACTTCAGTTGTGTCCGACTCTGTGCGACCCCATAGAAGGCAGCCCACCAGGCTTCCCCATCCCTGGGATTCTCCAGGCAAGAACACTGCAGTGGGTTGCCATTTCCTTCTCCAGTGCATGAAAGTGAAAAGTGAAAGTGAAGTTGCTCAGTCGTGAGTCATGTAATTAAAAAAGAAAGTGCCCAGAGATTTCTGTATATAAGTGTTGTATTTTGCAACGTTGCTGAGTTCATTGCTGAGATCTAATAATCTTATGGTGGCATCTTTAGGATTTTCTCTGTATAGTATCATGTCTTCTGCAAACAGTGACGGTTTTACTTCTTTTCCAAGTTGGAGTTCTTTTATTTCTTTTCTTCTCTGATTGCTGGGACTAGGACTTTCAAAACTATTTTGAGTAAAAGTGATGAGACTAGACACCGTTGTCTTGCTCCTGATCTTAGAAATAATACTTTCAGCTTTTGGTGTGCTGTTACCTGTGGGCTTGTCGTATATGCGGCCTTGATTATGTTGACACATGTTCCCTCTATGTGCTCTTTCTGGAGAGTTTTTTTTTTTTTAAATCACAAATGGGTATTGAATGTTGTCAGAAGCCTTTTCTGCATCTATTGAGATGATGATACGGTTTTTAATTCTTTAATTTGCTAATGTGGTGTATTGTATCACATTGACTGATGTGCAGATACTGAAAAATCCTTGCACCCTTGTTCATGGTGTGTGATCTTTTTAATGTAATGTTGGATTCAGTCTGAGAGTATTTTTTGAGGGTGGGTAAGACTTACAGCCTACAGTGAGGCAGGCGATCAGCAGAGTACCGGCTCCTCCTTTGTCATGTGTATTGGTAGTCTCTCCTTTCAGAGGGGAGTGTCCAAAGGCCCTTCAGCGCTGAGGTTAGAACTTCTGCCATCAAAACTTGCCTGCATTTGACTGCAAGGAGCTCCCCGCCATGAAGATGGAAGTTTAGTTAATCTTACTCGAGGTCTAAGTTCTTTGAGCAGAGGCAATGCTATTGGCATTTAGGATATAGTGTCCTTATTTCAGCGAGGGTTTTTAACAGAAGAGCTTCACACTGTTGGCATCAGGCAGAGACAAAGCCATGTGGGACTTCCTGGCTTTCTTAGGGAAAAAGGAAGATAAATGAAACTCCCCAGAACGAGAAGGTCTGGGGGTCTGGTCCTGAGGCAAGGCAGGCCTGGGAGACAAAAGCCACTGTACCCGGAGATTTGGGCATCATGGGTCCTGGAGAGAAACAGCAGACACGAATTAAATCAGCGAAGAGGAAAGATACATAATCCGAACCCCTTTACTGAGAGATGTTGTGAAGAAGCGGAAGAGAGCTGAGAGGGATCTCAGAGGTGCGTCTCACCCCAGCACATCGGAGGCCAGTCTTGAGAAGCTTTGCTCAGACTCCCAGGGACGAGCGGTCACCTTAGCTGCTCAGACACAGGCCTGAGTATGGGTCCTGTCGCCCTGTGGTTAGGGAAAGAGGCAGCCTTTCACATTTCTAGTAAGATCTGTGATCCAGTTCAAATAGAGCCAGTATTGCAGGTTCAGGAAAAAGGATTTTGTTCATGAAAAAGGAGTGGCTCAGCTCAGAAGCAGCACCTGGGTTTCATCTAACATGTCACAATTCTCCAAGGGTTCGCGTCCTGAGAGAGCCGAGACTCTGTCACCTGAGCTGGACCCACATGATCTCCAAGCGCATGGATGTGACTTTTCCTGACTGAGGGGCCTCGAGTGAGAAACCTGTTGGAGTCCAAGACTTGTCGGGAGAAAGGGGTGTAAAGCAGCTGGTCAGTAATTTCTGTTTACATGACTGAGTTTCTGTCTGTATCAGGTTAAGTAAACCCTCTGGTCAAAGTGAACTCCCCTTACCCTGCTTCGCTCCTTCGACTCTAGGAAGGGACCTGTGGCTCATGGGGCATCTCCACTGCTGGCGCTCCAGGGGGCCCCGCTGGTTTGGGGTCCTGGAGGTGTCTCTCCTCCTCCCCCCATTCTCCTCCTCGCTTTCCTCGCTCCCTCCCTCCCCTCTTCCCTCCTTTTCTCCTTCTCTCTCTGCTCCACCCTCCCCCACTTTCTTCTCTTCACCCTGGCTCCTAACTCATGCTAAGTGGACAGAACTGAATCAATGTCGTGGCTTATAAATCTCAACATTTCCCAGCAGGAGTGTTGCTGGGAAGACCTTCCCAGCCCTGGGACTTAGCCTGGTCTGATGGGAGGGGTGTGGGGAGGGCTGCGGGGTTGGCAGGGGGCTGGCCAGCGGAAGAGCCCCCATCCTCATGGTCCACCTGCTCGTTTCTCACAAGTCTGCTCTCAGCTAACCCCCCTGGGTGTCACTGGACCCTGTGTCAGACTTCCTTGTCGCATACCGATTACAGAAGTTTTAGGAGTTTCAAGGCAACAGTGACAACATTAGCTTCGTGCTTGTATTCTGGGTCAGCTGTTAACATTTTGCCTTCGAATTCAAACTGAATGAACACAAAACAGGAGTAGAAAGACTTGTGATTGGCTGGGGAGGTGGGTTATTCCTCTACTGATCAGTTGACTTGAATTTTTTTTCATTTTCTTTTTGATTTTTATTTCTTCTTCTTATTTTACTTTACAATATTGTATTGGTTTTGCCACAATCAACATGAACCCGCCACGGATGTACACGTGTTCCCAATCCCGAACCTCCCTCCCACCTCCCCACCTTGTGTATCAAGCTGTCTGAAGTTTATGGAACCTTTCAGTTGAGGTTTTGACATTTTGGAATTCCCAAAACCTGTGTGAGAGTAGCGTTGTAGGTCCAGGACTTACTGGCCCAGAAGACGGTAAACTCCTTACCAGCAAAGAGAATAACTTTCCCAGTGATCCTTGTAGCTCATAGCATTGTTCCTGGTGAGTGTTGGGTGCCGGGTGAACGTTGGCTGAAGTGCAACTGCAGTTCAGTCTGAGTAGCTCATTACAGTAATGCACACATCCAGGTCTCTTCTAGGAGAAGGCAGTGGCACCCACTCCAGTACTCTTGCCTGGAAAATCCCATGGACGGAGGCGCCTGGTAGGCTGCAGTCCATGAGGTCACGAAGAGTCAGACATGACTGAACGACTTCCCTTTCACTTTTCACTTTCATGCATCGGAGAAGGAAATGGCAGCCCACTGCAGTGTTCTTGCCTGGAGAATCCCAGGGATGGGGGAGCCTGGTGGGCTGCCGTCTATGGGGTCGCACAGAGTCGGACACGACTGAAGAGACTTAGCAGCAGCAGCAGCAGCAGGTCTCTTTTAGTGTCGACTTCTCTGAAAGAGTCAGGGGTGATGGGCAGCATGTGACCCCTGTGACTTTTCTTACCAGTTTTATCTGAGCATAATGTGCCCAGCAAAAGAACGCCTGAAAACAGACTCCTGCCTCGTCATCGTATTGCAAACCACAGGCATGAAATCCCAGGAGACGTCAGTAAGCAAGATGGATTGGGGAAATGAACCATGAGATGAAAACAGAAACCCAGAACCTCCTCTCACAGTGGAAATTTGCTATTTAGTGTGAAAACTGAAATCATAAAGCAAGAGGCAAGCCCTGGTCATAGACCCCACCTCTGGCTTTGGGAAAGCAGACCCTGGAAGATGGTTTAATGTGCCTGACAGAGTCAGTTCTCTGCACAGGGAGCCCAGAGCCCTGCCTGCCCCCCAACCCCGTGGCCCTGCCGGAATGTCTGCCCTACTCACTGACCCAGCACGTTGGCGGCAGTGACCTCCTCCCCTTCTCTTCCGGGGCCCCTCTCCTCATAGTCCATCGGCCCAATTACATTTTCCAAAATATAAATGGGTTTCCATTCATTTCACTCAGTACACAGCTATTTATAAGTGGAGGCGGTTCTTCCAAAGGTCACGACCTCCTCGGTAGACCGCATGACCTTTGCAGCTCTGCTGTCATTCCGATGTTAAGACCCCTGGGAGCTCAATGCCCACTAAAGCATGGTGACTTTCTAATCCCTAGAGAAAGCTTGGCTCCTTCCTTTTTTCTTTTCTTTCCATCTTTCCTTTCAGGCAGGATCACTGCATTGGAAGGGATACTGTGCTTTCTAAGTATCATTCTCTTTTTCTCAACATGAGCTGATTTTTTTTTTCCAGTCCTTAGATTGATGTTCCATTTGCCAAAGACATTTCTTAAAAGCATTCAGGTGCATCTGTGTAGTGTTAATTTTTGAAAAGGCTTTGCCCTTCTAGAACGCCCTTTCCTGTTCAATCAATAGGTCGACCTTGGCTCGAAGGCTTGGAATATTTATTTCTTTGGGGTCTTTGTAGAGAGTCCATCACATTACATGAGCATTTTGAAATCCAGTGTCATAATTTACTCTCATGATATGAGGTCTGTTCCAAGTTTAAAGATTCATCAGGACAGTGGATGCCAGCTCATGATTTTATGAGCATTCTAAATTGTAGCTGAAGGAAACATTTGATCGTAAAACATGTTTAACTTATTTTTTACCAATTACATTGCGATTGTGGTAGAACCTGGATGAGAATTGTGGGTCTGGTGTTGAATTACTTTTTCTTTGGCCTGATTTTCCTGATATATATTATGTTGATAATTCCTTGTTTGTGAATGAGGGGAATAATTTTTTTTACTTCGCTCTTTCTTAGAGAGCAGTTTTCCAGACTGGTGAAGTGAATTAATGAGGGTCTGACCTCCATCAAATCTGAATTTATGTGCACTCAAATGTAAAGATGTTGGAAAAAGATGTAACAGCGATTCCGCACACCAAGGTATGCCAGAAAATCAAAGGGCTTGGGTTATTTCTTCTAAAAAAGATAGATCAGGACTCTGAAATTTAATCCTGTACAAACAGAGCCTGATGCTAATTTCCACTCTCTTTGCTTTTCCCAACTCGGTGGCTCCAAAAGTTACCTGTCACAGAGAGATTTTAAGTTGATTTTTCTTGTACCTCTGCTTCCATCAGATTAAAATATGGCACCCTCACTGCCAACGTTCTAGCTTCTTTTGGGACCAAATCATGTATGGTCATCAGGATCTCAGTTGATAGCAAAGAGCAGGAACTTCTTGTCAAGCGTGATGTGGATCAAAGGCAAGGTAATAGCACTGGAATCTTTTCGTAATCCAGTCATTCCAGTTACTGGAAGGGTGGACGCAAATGTGACCACGAAGTGGGCTACTTCTTAATATCCAAGCATTAAAATGCCAGCTTGAAAAATTAGTATAAAAACTCATTATATAGTTTAATTTCCTGCTTGTAATGGCATGAAAAATAAATCGGTGAGCGGTCGGTGATGCAACTGCAGGTGGGGTGCCCGGATGTAGACGCAGCATAAGGGGCTACACTCTTTCCCCTCCGTCTCTCTAACCTCCCTTCGTATTTTGTTTATGGAATTAAAAGTGTTAGTCTGCACTGACAGCTCCTCGTCTTGCAAATGCAATTACCAAGGTAATTAGTGACATTTTAGAGGAATGGAAATATTTGACTAGGGCAAGTCTGTTCTGTGATTGGCTTGTGTAGTTGTGTGTGTGTGTCTATAGCTTTACATTTACAAGTGTCTGAAGAGGTTTCCATGCAACTCTTACAACCAATGGTGCAATGCTGAGAAGAAAATAAGACTTTTCCCCTTTACACAATTCTTACACCCTAGGCACTTATGGGCCTTCACCTTTAATTAGAAGTGGCTATGAGCTTGTGAATGCAGGTGCCACTCATGATGACAAGATCACTTCATACACCCAAATCCTTGATGGTTTCAAACTGTGCTGCCAGAGGAGACTGTTGAGAGCCCCTGGGACTGCAAGGAGATCAAACCAGTCCATCCTAAAGAAAATCAGTTCTGAATATTCATTGGACAGACTGAGGCTGAAGCCGGAGCTCCAATACTTTGGCCACCTGATGTGAAGAACTGACTCATTGGAAAAGACCCTGATGCTGGGAAAGACTGAGGGTAGGAGGAGAAGGGAGTGACAGAAGATGAGATGGTTGGATGGCATCACCCACTCAATGGACATGAACTTGAACAAACTCCAGGAGAGAATAGAGGACATAGGAGCCTGGTGTGCTGCAGTTTTTGGGGTTGCAAAGAGTCTCACCCAACTTAGCGACTGAACAATAACAACTTACCCAATCCTGTTCACGCTTGTCTTGGTATCATCCCGAAGTTTATTCTTCATTGCTATTTTATTTATTAATTATTAATTTAACCTTTTAATTTTGTATTGGGGTATAGCTGATTATCAATGTTCTGACAGTTTCGGGTGAACAGCAAAGGGCTTCAGCCATACACACTGTCCTGTTGGTTTTTAGATGAAACTGAGTGTTTCGCCTCACAAGGCTCCCAAGATAATTAGTGTGAAGAGGCAGTCTGCTGTGTCCCAGATTCACAGCGCGGGAGTCATGCAGTTATCTGCAGTTTCTTTAGTCGCTGAGTCTGCATACCTGCCCCTGCCAGGCGGGGCATCAGACACACCTGGGAGCAGGTGTGCCGTGCTGGGCAGGACATCAGCCATGCACAGGGCCAGGTCTGGCCTGAGCTCCCGGAAGCGCAGGCTGGGTTAGCAGGATGAGGTGGGCTTATCTTGGAGAAACACACTAAATGTGTCTGGAGTCTGCCAGCCCTGAGAGGGGAAGGGAGGGCAGAGGCTAGAGCTGGATTTATGAATGGCTGGAGGGTGGTGGGGGG